>SJXQ01010899.1:28929-90734 GCA_006408695.1 Aepyceros melampus | reverse complement strand
GCTGGATGGCATCACTGACCTGATGGATGTGAGTCTGAGTGAACTCCAGGAGTTGGTGATGGACAGGGAGGCCTGATGTGCTACGATTCATGGGGTTGCAAAGAGTTGGACACAACTCAGTGACTGAACTGAACTGCATATCAGTGATCTGTTGCTCAGTCGTGTCCAACTCTTTACACGCCCATGGACTGCAGCATGCCAGGCTTCCCTGTCCATCACCAACTCCCAGAGCTTGCTCAAACTCATGTCCATCAAGTCAGTGATGCCATCCAACCATCTCATCCTCTGTCGTCCCCTCCTCCTGCTGCCTTTGGTCTTTCGCAGCATCAGGGTCTTTTCCAGTGAGTCAGTTTTCACATCAGGTGGCCAAAGTATTGGAGCTTCAGCTTCAGCAACAGTCCTTCCAATGAGTATTCTGGACTGATTTCCTTTAGAGCTGAAGGATTTGATCTCCTGGCAGTCCAAGGGACTCTCAAGAATATTCTCCAACACCACAGTTCAAAAGCATCAATTCTTCAGTGCTCAGCTGTACTATATTACATATATTCTTTATATACTGTATGGAAGTAGAAGTGTTGGTCGCTCAGTCATGTCCAACTCTTTGTGACCCATGGACTGTAGCATTCTAGGTTCTTCTGTCCATAGAATTCTCCATGCAAGAATATTAGAGTGGATTGTCATTCCCTTCTCACAGGATCTTCCCAACCCAGAGATTGAACCTGAAGCTCTTGCATTGCAGGCAGATTCTTTACCATTGAGTCACAAGGGAAGCCCCAAGTATTGTATATATAATCTTTGAAAGTTGAAAAGTTTAAAAAAAATGCTATTTGACGTTTACTGGTCAAGACCATAATAGCTGTAGGCATTTACAGAACATCAGGCAAGCTAATAATGACCTACAAAGATAACAAGATTTGAATGATATTTCAAAGCTCATATAATTCAGATCTGGAAATGATTTTAGGGTCTTGAGCAATAGGTAGAATTTATGTAGGTAGATAGGCAAAAATGGCTTGTCAAATGAATGGGATTTTTATTATCTAATATAATGAGTTTGTGCTTATTTTTTACTACGCAACTACAATATGATGTTAGTTGCAGAAAAAGACTGACGAACTGACTGGTATATTTTCTTTCTATGCAGAGGTAAAGTGTAGGATACTCCTGGCTCTTCTTGAATATTCAGGTAAGAGTTTGCATTATTTTTACTGTTTGAAATTATTACAGCCCGCTACTTTAGATGTCTTATGATATGAAGGCAGTGGCTTCGCCTGTTTACAAAATAGATGGAAATATGATCCCTACCTTCTCTAAAGCCTTGCAGAGATTAAGAAATACTTCTATAGTATTTTATGATAAAGACATAAAACATGCCATTTGAAATTACAAGTAAAATGCATGAAAGTGTATATAAACCTATATTTATACAAAATATGGTTTAAAAGGAGAAAGGAACCAGGTTTTGGTAAAGTTCCTTGTGGAAATAAGTTTTATTGTGAAACTGTGTCTAATTTTTGTTTATAACAAGGATGTAGATGGTTCTGATTCAAGGAGAAACAGATTGTACTTTTGATGGGAGGAATCACAATCAGAAATTGGTTTGGAAGGGCATGGACACAGAGAGGGGAAGAATTTGTGACTACAATCTACCACACTTGGAAAATTTAAATTATGATGAATGGATGAGCCAGCTTAAACAAGGGAGCCTTTTTTTTTTTTTCCCTTCTGATGATTAGATTTTGCCTTGCTTTTTGACTGAGTAATAATAATAACAAAAGTATGTCACATTTTTTTAACTTTAATAATAACAGCAGAGTTGATGTACCTCATTTTTGTGGATTTCACTGTGTTCTCACAACTACTCTGTGAGAACATTATTATTGTTTCCACAGTTTTAAAGGTGAAGAAATCTGCATTCAAGCAAATGAATCATAACTAGTACATGCAGTCAGTCACCACATATTTTGGGGCATCCAGAAGATTAGGCATAAAGATGCCTTACTGGGTGAATTAATAAATAGTAGATGGCAGTTTTGAAATTGAGACTTAGATCTGCCAGTTCCAGAAGTGATTCTGGAATGTGTTGCTTTATTTGTTAATAGTCAGATGGGTGTTCTTGTTTTGATTTGAATTTTGTCTTTTCCTATCATAATTCTCTTTTTTTGTTTACTTAATTTCCTGACTCTTTTTTTTCCCCTATTACATTTGAATGGTACCAAACAGACTAATTACTCCATGTTGTTGGCCACAAAATTATGCTTTTCACTTTAAAAGGGCAGACTGTGTCTGCTAAACATTATTCTTAATTGCCTTTTATTTCTGTCTTTTTCATTCTCTAATCTCTTCTTTTTGCTTATTTTGCTTTCTTTTCCCTACAACTTCAGAGTAATGACCGATACTTATGTGTCTAGAAACCTTCTCATTCTTTTTAGATCAGCAACCTTAAGATGAAACTTGAGCTTTTTAAACAGCCTAGACTAAATGAAGTGTTAATGTTTTTAAACATGTTTGTAGAAGATGAATTTAAGTAGGTTCTCAAATACTGAAATGAAACAAATGGATAGGTAATAATCCGTTTGTTTTGAGTGTGTTCTCACAATATGGGAATTCTTAGTTGGCAAAAAATAATAAGCTGTCATACACACATGCGAACAAAACAGAATTCTTTGCTTTTCTTCTTTTACTAGAAGCTGGGAGCAGCTCTTGTGATTCCTGCTGTAGTTCTTATTGATGAAAATGATGAATGAGAATAGCTTTGGTAAAGGATGGACGCTTGAATTTTAAACAGCTGCATAATTAAAAGGAAAAGACCTATATGTTTTTCAGTTCGCTTATTGGGTTTCTTTCTTTATCGTGGCGTTCCTTCTCTAGTCAGTAATAAACTGAGCACCCATGTGCCAGGCACCGTGTTAGATGTTAGGGGAAAAAAAGAATCTTGATAATATCACATCCAATTTCACCTTGCTACGTGCTTTCAATGTTTTTATTTCATTTATCTTTTTTTTTTGAAGTCTATTACTTTAAGAACACAGAGCCTCCATTCAGCATTATTTTCTTTTTAAATTTATTTTAATTTTTATTGGAGTATGGTTGCTTTCCCTGATGCTGGGAAAGATTGAGGGCAGAAGGAAAAGAGGGTGTCAGAGGATGAGATGGCTGGAAGGCATAACAATGCAAAGAACATGGGCAAACTCCAGGAGATGGTGAGGGACAGAGAGGACTGGGGTGCTGCAGTCCATGGGGTCGCAAAGAGTCAGACACAACTGGGCAACTGAACAACAACAGCAACATAGCTGCTTTATAATGTTGTGTTAGTTTCTACTGTGCAGCAAAGTGAATCACTTACACATATACATATATTCCTTCCTTTTTAGATTTCCTTCCTATTTAGGCCACCACAGAGCATTGAGTGGGGTTCCTGTGCTATACAGTAGGTTCTCATTAGTAATCTATTTTATGCGTAATAGTGTATGTATGTAAAGCCCAATCTCCAGCACCCTTTCCTGCCTTGGTGTTCATATGTTTGCTCTCTACACCTGAAAAAGTGGTACAGATGAAGCTATTTTCAAAGCAGAAATATGTAGAGAACATATTCCATTTATCTTTATCACAGATCTAAGAAGTAGGAATAGCTCCTATTTTAAAAATAAGAATCTAATACCTAGATCATACACTTTAAAGATGGTGGAATGGATAGTTGACAGCAGATTATCTGCCTTTGAAGTCCCGAGCTTAAATCACACTATATGCCAACTCCCCCTGGCACTGCTGCTGATTGTCCCCTGGGAAGCACAAGCATGTAAGCAAACTCTCACAGTGCTAGGGCATTAGCCCTCCAGCAGGGGGAGACACCTCCAGGCCTGAGGTGGGGCAGAGAGAAGCATACCAGCTTCCTAAAGGAGAGGGGACACTTCACAAGGGGAGATAGGTAATATTTCAGTAATTCGATGAGTTGACTTTTTAAGAACGATTTCATGTTTTCTGAGTGGAGAGGGAAGAAGAGTGTCCCACAGCCAGAGGCCCATGAACCAAGAATCACCTTTTTAAGTCAGACTGCTGCTGCTGCTAAGTCGCTTCAGTTGTGTCCAACTCTGTGCAACCCCATAGACGGCAGCCCACCAGGCTCCCCCGTCCCTGGGATTCTCCAGGCAAGAACACTGGAGTGGGTTGCCATTTCTTTCTCTAGTGCATGAAAGTGAAAAGTGAAAATGAAGCCACTCAGTCATATCCGACTCCTAGCGACCCCATGGACTGCAGCCTACCAGGCTCCTCCGTCCATGGGATTTTCCAGGCAAGAGTACTGGAGTGGGGTGCCATTGCCTTTTCTGTTGCTGCTAACTCACTTCAGTCATGTTTGACTCTGTGTGATCCCATAAATGGCAGCCTACCAGGCTCCCCCATCCCTGGGATTCTCCAGGCAAGAACACTGGAATGTGTTGCATTGTCCCTTCCAATGCATGAAAGTTAAAACTGAAAGTGAAGTTGCTCAGTCGTGTCTGACTGTTAGCGACCCCATGGACTATAGCCCACCAGGCTCCTCCATCCATGGGATTTTCCAGGCACTCAGAGTGGGATGTCATTGCCTTCTCCAGGCTTCTCTGTTAAGTCATACTAAATCATCATTTCAAGAAGCCAGAGAATGAATGCATACATTTTCAATTCACTTAATTCAGTTGTTAGTCACTGTACTGATTCATTATTTTCATTCAGTAAGTATTTGTTGAATATCTACACATTGTTAGAAATTATGTACAACAGAACAGGTGTTTTGCTTTTTTCTTAGTTGAAATTGGACAAAACTGTTTCCCAGTTTAGCTACTTTATAATGACATGTAAAACACTCTTTTCCATCTATTAGAATGGGGCACATGATATTTAATACTTAAGGGAAATGTCTAACATATGTTGTTGTTAAATTAACAGATTGAACCGTATGAAATTGACATATTCAATCATGTTGACCTACCAAAACAGCAAGTTCATAGAGTTCAACCTAATCAATAAATATTTTTATTATATAATTAACTATTTTTCATATTTAATCTTGTTTATAATAAAATTTTCAAGACTAGTTTTTCCTAACAGTGAAACTGAGTAACAAGCAGCAATTATGTGTACCTATGCCATCACTTCATGGGAAGTAGATGGGGAAACAGTGGAAACAGTGTCACTTTATTTTGGGGGGCTCCAAAATCACTGAGATCGTGACTGCAGCCATGAAATTAAAAGACACTCCTTGGAAGAAAGGTTATGACCAACCTAGATAGCATATTCAAAAGCAGAGACATTACTTTGCCGACTAATGTCCGTCTAGTCAAGGCTATTGTTTTTCCAGTGGTCATGTATGGATGTGAGAGTTGGACTGTGAGGAAGGCTGAGCGCCGAAGAATTGATGCTTTTGAACTGTGGTGTTGGAGAAGACTCTTGAGAGTCCCTTAGACTGCAAGGAGATCCAACCAGTCATTCTGAAGGAGATCAGCCCTGGGATTTCTTTGGAAGGAATGATGCTAAAGCTGAAACTCCAATACTTTGGCCACCTCATGCAAAGAGTTGACTCATTGGAAAAGACTGTGATGCTGGGAGGGATTGAGGGCAGGAGGAGAAGGGGACAGCAGAGGATGAGATGGCTGGATGGCATCACTGACTCGATGGATGTGGGTCTGAGCAAACTCTGGGAGTTGGTGATGGACAGGGAGGCCTGGCGTGCTGAGATTCCTGGGGTTGCAAAGAGTCGGATATGACTGAGCGACTGAACTGACTGACTGACTGATGCTTTGGTAGTTGTTAAAAGCAGGTGTTTCATGTCCTTGGTTAAACAACTTTAAAAAATATGCCTTTTCATCAACAAACCAAGAAGAACTCACTGCTGAATAAAGGCAGCATGTTTATTTATGTTATACATTAATTATTGACAATGCTCCTTCATTTCAGAAGTTTGCAAGCCCTCAGCATGTTCAGTATACATTTGGGAATATGTTGATTTTTCACCTGTATTGTTTTTCTAGTACAAGTAATTTTTCAGTGTTCAAAATGTGTAGCTTGGTGTTTATGTTGCTATGTAGTTTGTATATACCCTGTGTCTCAGAGGAGTGAACCCTTTAGGATTGAGTTCTCAGGGGCACAGCTGCTTTCCATTTGAGAAACCTGAGGTCCAGAACTGGCAGTTCATAGGGTCAACATAACTTCAAAGGAGGTCAGTCGAAAGTCCAGTTAATTGCAGAATAATTATGCTAGTAAAAGTCGATTTATATTAAAACTGTAAATATATAATTATGTCAAAAAATATAGGGATTTCTGAACTGCACCTATTGATAGCTTGTGAAATTGAATAGGTGACTTCAGGAGATTCAGATTTTTTTATTGTTACAAGTAGTCAGACATCAGTACTCTTTCCCCATGTGTTTTATATTAGTATTTGAATAGGCTTAGTAGATAATTTTTTAAATTTAGTATTAATGATATTGTATTTCATTTGCCAGTGCAACTGAAAAATTGGGCTTTGAATTCCCTTTAGGGAAAGTGTCACACAACAACGCATATTATGTTCCATCAAAAAAAAAAAAAAATAGTAAATAAACCTTATTTTATTTCCTTGGATTTTATAAAACAATTTAGTGATTGGAAAATCAAGTCACAATATCAAGTAAGAAAAAGATCTTCATGTTTCTAACATTTTTTGGTGTTCCATGTTTTGTAAAAAGCATACTTACTGAAAAGTATCTGCTCATGAATAGAACTTGAATTCACATTTTTCGCATGGTGTGAGTTTAGAGAGAGAATGAAATAACAGTGAATGCAGATGCCTAATGAACTGGTTTTGTTCAACTATGACATTTTGCAAAACCATCTTTATGTTCCCCTGCATCACAGATAGCGAGACTCAGCTCCGAAGAGACATGGTTTTCTGCCAGAGCCTGGTGGCCACCGTCTGTGCCTTCTCCGAGCAGCTCATGGCGGCCTTAAACCAGATGTTTGACAACAGCAAAGAAAACGAGATGGAAACGTGGGAGGCCAGCAGAAGGTGGCTGGACCAAATCGCAAATGCAGGAGTTCTTTTTCACTTTCAGTCCCTTCTGTCACCAAACTTGGTAAGGAATCACAGTGCCTCCCACTGGCTGTGCCAAATGTAACATACATTGGGACCTAGTCCCAGTAAAAAGTGGTTGTTCATTACTATCCTTCCCTAAAGAATCTGCCTGCGATGCAGGAGACCCTAGTTCCATTCCTGGGTCAGGAAAACCCCCCGAAGTAGGGAATAGCACCCCATTCCAGTAATTTTGCCTAGAGAATTCCATAGACAGAGGAGCCTGGTGGGCCACAGTCCATGGGATCACAAAGAGTCAGACATAACTGAGTGACTAGCAATTCATTATTATATCTGCAGCCCTCCAGCTCTTTTAAAAAGGTATATTTTTCCATGGGCAAATATACTTTTAATAAGTAGGTCGAAGATGTTTCTTCTTTCCTAATTTTTATTTATTCTCAGTGGCTGCTAAAAGCTGAGAAAGCCTCCATCTGTTACTAATTCCTGTATCCCTAAGCACCAGCTGAGAAAGGTCAGCAGAGGAAAGAGGATTTGTCTGTGTTAGTTGCTTATTTCCAGTACAGAAGAGTCTGCCATGATACCCCGAGCTCCCCCTGAGGTCGATGTTCTGGTGGCCACAGTCCATGGGATCACAAAGAGTCAGACATAACTGAGTGACTAGCAATTCATTATTATATCTGCAGCCCTCCAGCTCTTTTAAAAAGGTATATTTTTCCATGGGCAAATATACTTTTAATAAGTAGGTTGAAGATGTTTCTTCTTTCCTAATTTTTATTTATTCTCAGTGGCTGCTAAAAGCTGAGAAAGCCTCCATCTGTTACTAATTCCTGTATCCCTAAGCACCGGCGAGAAAGGTCAGCAGAGGAAAGAGGATTTGTCTGTGTTGGTTGCTTATTTCCAGTACAGAAGAGTCTGCCATGATACCCCGAGCTCCCCCTGAGGTCGATGTTCTGGAAGATACTCTTAGAAGAGCTCTAATGACTTACATGCCATACTGTCTGACAATCTGGTTAAAATTTGCATGTGTCAAACGGTTTTATTTCCTTCCTTTGTGTGTGTGTTTGTCCTGTTAAATCTAGGAACATTGCCTTAATTATTGTAAAATATTGTGTGTTTATGCATCAATGGTCCACAGCAGAGATGAAGAAAGCATCTCAAAAATATTTGAGGAGACTGCGGTGAACTTAGAGCTTTTTCACACATACTTCCTGTGGCTCTGATAGTTGTCATGATGTGTCAAGGCAAATATGTTCATGTTATTTAAACCAAAGGCGCATGTTATATATAATTGTGATTTAAGCATGAAGTTCTATTTGTCTTTTAAAGTACACATAGTAAATGTAGCTTCCAAGTAACATGGTTGACTTTTTAAATGAATAGATATGAGTTTGCACACCAAAATAATGTTTTTCTTCAGTGGTATTGAGGATAGGGTAATAGCTGTACTACATGGTCATAAAAAGTTCTGGAATGATAAGATAAGGACATTCATTGAATAAAATTCAATGAAACAGAGTTGCATTCTTTTGTAAAGACTTTATACACTCCATATGTGTGATTAACTTATTAGGTTGCTAATATAACCAAGTAGAAAAAATTTAACTAAAGAAAATTTTTAAGTGTTATTGTTCAGTTGCTCAGTTGTGTCCAACTCTTTGAGACCCCATGGACTGCAGCATGAAAGGCTTTCCTGACTTTCACCAACTCCTGGAGCCTGCTCAAACTCATGTCCATTGAGTCTGTGATGCCATCCAACCATCTCATCCTCTGTCATCCGTTTCTCCTCCTGCTAAATTCAATGAAACAGAGTTGCATTCTTTTGTAAAGACTTTATACACTCCATATGTGTGATTAACTTATTAGGTTGCTAATATAACCAAGTAGAAAAAATTTAACTAAAGAAAATTTTTAAGTGTTATTGTTCAGTTGCTCAGTTGTGTCCAACTCTTTGAGACCCCATGGACTGCAGCATGAAAGGCTTTCCTGACTTTCACCAACTCCTGGAGCCTGCTCAAACTCATGTCCATTGAGTCTGTGATGCCATCCAACCATCTCATCCTCTGTCATCCGTTTCTCCTCCTGCCTTCAATCTTCCCCAGCATCAGGATCTTTTCTAATGAGTCAACTTTTCACATCAAGTGGCCAAAATATTGGAGCTTCAACTTCAGCATCAGTCCTTCCAATGAATATTCAAGACTGATTTCCTTTAGGATGGACTGATTGGATCTCCTTGCAGTCCAAGGGACTCTCAAGAGTCTTCTCCAACACCACAGTTAAAAGCATCAATTTCAGTGCTCAGCTTTCTTTATAGTCCAACTCTCACATCCATACATGACTACTGGAAAAACCATAGCTTTGACTACACAGAGCTTGGTTGGCAAAGTAATGTCTCTGCTTTTTAATATGCTGTCTAGGTTGGTCAGAGCTTTTCTTCCAAAGAACTGGTGTCTTCTAATTTCATGGCTACAGTCACCATTTGCAGTGATCTGGAGCACAAGGAAATATAAAGTCCATCCCTGTTTCCACTCTTTCCCCATTTTTTGCCATGAAGTGATGGGACCAGAAGCCATGATCTTAGTTTTCTGAATGTTGAGCGTTAAGCCAACTTTTTCACTCTCCTCTTTCACTTTCCTCAAGAGGTCCTTTAGTTCCTCTTCACTTTTTGCCATAAGCATTATGTCTTCTGCATATCTGAGGTTATTGATATTTCTCCCTGCAATCTTGATTCCAGTTTGTGCTTCATCCACCTTGGCATTTCACATGATGTACTCTGCATATAAATTAAATAAGCAGAGTGACAATATACAGCCTTGATGTACTCCTTTCACAATTTTAAAGCATTCCATTGTTGCATGTCCAGTTCTAACTGTTGCTTCTTGACCTACATACAGGTTTCTCAGGAGGCAGGTAAGGTGGTCTGGTATTCCCATTTCTTTCAGTTTTCCAGTTTGTTGTGATCCACACAAAGGCTTTCGTGTAGTCAATGAAGCAGAAGTAGATGTTTTTCTGGAATTCTCTTGCTTTTCCTATGATCCAATGGATGTTGGCAATCTGATTCCTCTGCCTTTTCTAAATCCAGCTTGAACATCTGGAAGTTCTTGGTTCATGTACTGTTGAAGCCTGGCTTGGAGAATTTTGAGCATTGCTTTGCTAGTGTGTGAGATGAGTGCAATTTTGCGGTAGTTTGAACATTCTTTGGCATTGCCTTTCTTTGGAATTGGAATGAAACCTGGCCTTTTCCAGTCCTGTGGCCACTACTGAGTTTTCCAAATTTGCTGACATATTGACTGTGACACTTTAACAGCATCATCTTTTAGGACTTCAAATAGCTCAGCTAGAATTCCATCACCTCCACTAGCTTTGTTTGTAATGATGCTTCTGAAGGTCCACTTGACTTTGCACCCCAGGATGTCTGGCTCTAGTTGAGTGATCAGACCATCATGGTTATCTGGGTGATTAAGATTTTCTTCTATGGTTCTTCTGTGTATTCTTGCCACCTCTTTTTGATTCTTCTGCTTCTATTAGGTCCATACCCTTTTTGTCTTTTATTGTGCCCATCTTTGCATGAAAAGTTCCCTTGGTATCTCTAATTTTCTTGAAGAGATCTCTAGTCTTTCCCATTCTATTGTTTTCTTCAATTCTTTGCACTGATTACTTTGCAAGACTTTCCTATCTTTCCTTGATATTATTTGGAACTCTGTATACAGATGGGTGCTGAGGTCCAGCCCTGGTGGATCCAGGGTAATTCAAAGAGGGGGTGGCGTGGCGAGGAAAAACTTACTTATTTAGAGATATAAAAAAAGAGATTAAGAAGAAATAGTATAGTAGGAAATTTAGTGGAGAAAAGAGGCTAAATAACTTGGTTTACATGGAAAATCAATAAAGTTCTAGACAAGGAACTTGCACCATCTATGTTAGGCCACTGATGCCCACTTGAATAGCAGAGGGTGCCCTGCCTTAGGCTCCCTCTCACGTGGGTCTTAGAAGCCAGGGCAAGTAAGTAGACTCGGAGAGCCTCCACACCCCAGATGGGAATTCAGCCTGAATGTAGAGTAAGAAAAAAAGACACAGGGGAAACCAGTCTTTCCAGTGACTGACTCCCCCTCTATTGTCCGGAAAGGCCTTTTATGCTTTTGATTGTACGTAGAGATCAATGGATAATACAAAATTATGCAGCGTCAGCAGCCCTGAATCTTATCGAGACCAGGCTTTCTCTCTGCATACCTAGTTGTATACACAAGTCTTAGGTGCTTAGGTGATTTATATCATCTTCTGGCCAGAAGGCCAATTAACATTTTACTGCCCTTTTCTGATAAGGGTTTGTCAACCAGAAGACTTATTTGCCTTAATAGTGTTGTTCTTCCCAAAGTCCGATGCCACTCTCAGAAAGCACTAAACAAAGTTACATTCTTACATAGCAAGGACACAACAATTTATAACAAAGAAAGAGATGCGTCAGCAGCCCTGAATCTTATCGAGACCAGGCTTTCTCTCTGCATACCTAGTTGTATACACAAGTCTTAGGTGCTTAGGTGATTTATATCATCTTCTGGCCAGAAGGCCAATTAACATTTTACTGCCCTTTTCTGATAAGGGTTTGTCAACCAGAAGACTTATTTGCCTTAATAGTGTTGTTCTTCCCAAAGTCCGATGCCACTCTCAGAAAGCACTAAATAAAGTTACATTCTTACATAGCAAGGACACAGCAATTTATAACAAAGAAAGAGAAGTACAGTGATTTATAACAAAGAGAAAATTCAGTTCAGTTCAGTTCAGTTCAGTCGCTCAGTCGTGTCCGACTCTGTGATCCCATGAATTGCAGCACGCCAGGCCTCCCTATCCATCCCAAAAGTCTAGTGTTGCTAACATCTAGTGTTGCTAACATCAAAACTACTATTTTCCTTTTTCTATATCCCAATTGCATTGATTAATATCCTTCAGGTGTCTAAAAGATAAAGAATATAGAGGCCTGGCAGCAGTCATTGAGTCAATAGTGAAAACCCTCTACTAATATAATTTTTAGCTCTTTAAAAAAGGCTATGTATCTTTAAGATGCTTTAAGCTTCGTGCCTCTCGCAGTTGGGGGCCATAAACAATCACAAGTTGTAAAAGACTGGGCAGACCAGTCAGGTAAGTTAGAAAGCTATCAGAGGGGTTTAAGCCAAGTCATTCTTTTTATATGCAGGAGACTATTAACTGGAGCTCTGAGTTTACTCTTTCCAGAGAAAAGTGGTCAGGGATGGCCCCTGTTATGTCAGAAGAGTGGAAAGCACAGTACAATAAGGCAGGCAGACTCTGGTTTTGGGGGGTAGGTGTTTGGGAAAACCCAGGGGGAACTCCTGAAGCTAGATCACGCCTTTGCGTATGTATGGCTTCCTTCCTCATGACCTTTGCCATGGGCGGGATTCCTCCTGCTGGCTCCCAGCAGATGGGTATATCTTTCTTTTTCTCCTTTGCCTTTGCTTCTCTTCTTTTTCTCAGCTATTTTTAAATCCTCCTCAGACAATCATTTTGCCTTGTTGCATTTCTTTTTCTTGGGGATGGTCTTGATCACCGCTTCCTATACAATGTCATGAACCTCCGTCCATAGTGCATCAGGCACTCTACCTTGAATCTATTCATCACCTCCAATATATAATCATAACCGATATGATTTAGGTCATACCTGAGTGGCCTAGTGGTTTCCCCTACTTTCTTTAGTTTAAGTCTGAATTTGGCAGTAAGGAGTTCATGATCTGAGCCACAGTCAGCTCCTGGTTTGTTTTTGCTGACATATAGAGCTTCTCCATTTTTGACTGCAAAGAATATAATCAGTCTGATCTCAGTATTGATCTTCTGGTGATGTCCATGTGTAGAGTTGCCTCTTGTGTTGTTGGAAGAGAGTGTTTGCTGGGACCAGTGTGTTCTCCTGGCAAAACTCTGTTAGGCAAAACTCCTGGCAAAAACTCATTTTTTACTCAAGGTCAAACTTTTCTGTTACTCCAGGTGTCTCTTGACTTCCTACTTTTTCATTCCAGTCCCCTATGATGAAAAGGACATCTTCTTTTGGTGTTAGTTCTAGAAGGTCTTGTAGGTCTTCATAGAATCATTCAACTTCAGCCTCTTCAGTATTACTGGTTGGGGCATAGACTTGGATTACTGTGATATTGAATGATTTGCCTTGGAAATGAACAGAGATCATTTTGTCTTTTTTGAGATTGCACCCAA
The DNA here is from genome assembly GCA_006408695.1 of Aepyceros melampus. Taxonomy (NCBI): domain Eukaryota; kingdom Metazoa; phylum Chordata; class Mammalia; order Artiodactyla; family Bovidae; genus Aepyceros; species Aepyceros melampus. The sequence continues at coordinate 77,482 of SJXQ01010899.1, read as the reverse complement.
GTACTGCATTTCAGATTCTTTTGTTGGCTATGAGGGCTACTCATTTCTTCTAAGGGAAAATAAATCATTTTTCATTATTATCATTTAGTCATTATTTCATTCCCATAGCATATTTTCACCTCTTGTGAAAAGTATTTAAAGACAAAATAAATATTAATTACTCCTTGCCTATCAAATAAAAATTACATAAGATCAGATGCCCACTTCTTAATACATGGTAGGCATTAAGTATTTGTTGAATGAATTAATTAGCTAATGAGGCTTCATTTGTTGTATTCTCTTCTTACTTAATACCTGCCATTGGCTGGCCATGTGCTGGTACTTTTATTTGAAAGTAAACCTACAAAGAAATGGGAGAAAAAACTTGTAATCCATGCATCTAGTAACTGGCTTACATCCAGATTATATAAAGAATCCTTTAAAACTAAAGAATAAGAAGGCAACTCAATTAACAAGCAAGCAGAGAGGATTTGAATGGACATTTTTCCAAAGACAGAATAAATGGCGCATGAAAAGACCCTCAACATCTTTAGCCACTGGGGACATGCAAATCAAAACTGCATAAGGTACTGTGTCACAGAGATGTGGATGAATCTAATCCAAAAGACAAAGATAGGCACAGGCGTTGGCGAGGATGTAGAGAAATTAAAACCCTCATACACTGTTGAAGGGAATGTGAAAGAGAGCAGTCATTTTGGAAAACATTTTGACAGTTCCTCCAAATGTTAAGCATGAAATTTCCATATGACCCAGAAATTCTACTTGTAGGTAATATCCAAGAGAAATGAAAACATATTCTAACAAAAACATGTACACAAATGTTCCTAGAAAAATTATTTATAATAGCTAAAATGTGAAAACAACCCAATTGTCCAAAAACTGAATGATGAGTGACAATCAAGTTGGGGTATATCCACACAATAGAATATTATTAAGCAATAAAAAGGAGTGAGCTACTGATACATGCTACCATATGGATAAACCTTGAAAATATTGTAAGAGAAATAAACCAGCATTATTGATTACATTATTGTGAAATAATACAAAAGGCAAATTTTAGAGACTGATAGTAGACTAGTCATTTCCTGGAGCTAAGGATTGGGAGAAGGTATATGGAGGTTCAATTCTAGTGGGGAAAATATTCTAAAATCAGATGATGGTGACAGTTACACAGCTCCGTATATATACTAAAAGCCCTTGAGCTGTACACTTAAAATTGGGTGAAATTTATGATATATGAGTTGTATCTCAAGAATGTTGTTTTTTATTTTAAATTGGTGTCTGATACCCTTAAGTTGGTCTTCCCTGATGGGGCAGTGATGATGAATCTGCCTACCAGTGCAGGAGATTTAAGTTCAATCCTTGAGTCAGGAAAATCTCCTGGAGGAGGAAATGGCAATCCACTCCATTATTCTTGTCTAGGAAATCTCATGGACAGAAGAGCCTGGCAGGCTACAGTCCATGAGGCTGCAAAAGAGTCAGACATGACTTAGCAACGAAACAATAACAACAGTCCTCAAGTTAATTTTTAAAAATTGATTTAAAAAATCCAAAGGTAGTTTAAAAAAGCCTAGGAAACCCATAATCTTTATGTCTCTGTAACAAGAGCGTAAAAGTCTCCTGGGACTGTGACGGGCTCCCGGGGAGCTGCAGTCACTGGCAGTGGATGCGTCTCTTGGTGCTGAGTGCAGTCCTAGGTCCTTGGGTATGACTTTAACCACATNGGAGGGATTGGGGGCAGGAGGAGAAGGGGATGACCGAGGATGAGATGGCTGGATGGCATCACCGACTCGATGGACATGAATTTAAGTGAACTCTGGGAGTTGATGATGGACAGAGAGGCCTGACATGCTGTAATTCTTAGGGTCGCAAAGAGTCGGACACGACTGAGCGAATGAACTGAACTGAACTGATCCTTGTTTCTTGTATATGTGGTCATATTTGGTGCCATTCAATGCATTTACTAATAATAAGATGACACTAAGTGTAGAGAACTGAGTTATACAATCACATGAAGAGTACATTTACTTGTTTTCACAGCACTGGAGAGCATGGAAGGATATTATTATAGAGACAATGTTTCGGTGGAGGAATTTCAAGCTCAGATAAATGCAGCCTCCTTGGAAAAGGTCAAACAGTACAACCAGAAGCTCAGGTATGTCATTGTTTAGTTTTAAAAAAGGTTTTCATATTGTAACAGGAGCAGATGAATAGAGCTTTTGCAATTATTCGTTAGATGATTAATCATGATATTTCTTTTGATATAAAGTCCTCTTTAGGGTTTAATATTTCTGATATTCTAATGGGTTCTTTATTTGCAAATAAGTTAGAAAAAGTTTTAAAACTTTCATGCTATTGTGTTAGTTTCTTAGGAAGATCAAGAGATTAAATATTTAGCAGACCATTATCAGGAAAATAAAACCATTGATCTTTTATAGCAGTGTCTCCTAGGAGATTCAGTGGATTAAAGGTAAAATAGTTTCCTTTATGTACCATTAAACCACAAACAGTCAGTACCTTATTACAAAGAGGTGAATATGTTTAACATAGAAGATAAAATAAAACAGGTACTGCTTGATATTGGGAAAAGTATCTACTTTCAAATACTTTCAAGTAGCATTGCATTTTATTGTTTTTCCTCTAAAAATCATCTTACTGATATCATTATCAATGGCAGGGAAAAATTAAGCACAATAAGTGAAAAGGAAATGTGTTATAATTCAGAAGCTTTAATCTTCAATTAATTTTAGCTTATGTATCTCCCTTTTATAAATTACTTTGGTAGTAGGTCATCTTTTAAAATTATTGACAGATTATGACTTTTATTTTTAAAAGAAAAAAGACTTTGTTCTGCCTTGCTACTGCTGCTGCTAGGTCACTTCAGTTGTGTCCAACTCTGTGTGACCCCATAGACAGCAGCCCACCAGGCTCCCCAGTCCCTGGGATTCTCCAGGCAAGAACACTGGAGTGGGTTGCCATTTCCTTCTCCAATGCATGAAAGTGAAAAGTGAAAGTGAAGTCACTGAGTCGTGTCCAAGTCTCAGCGACCCCATGGACTGCAGCCTACTAGGCTCCTCCATCCATTGATTGTCCAGGCAAGAGTACTGGAGTAGGTTGCCATTGCCTTCTCCTTAGACCTTAGTAAATAAAAAATACTGTTGTTTTTCTTTTTTTTGGTTTTGTCCATAATATGGCCAAATCATGAAGATAAATGAATTCCTAAAATCCCTGGTGCAGGAAGAGGTTGGTTCTTGTGGTTACCACAGTGTATTGGCTTTGTTTCACTGTGAATGCATCCTCACGCTAACCCTGCCTCACACAAACCTGTCCCTTTTCCATGTTCTTTACTCTCTACCATCATTTTATCATCTTTAGCCTCAAAGTCCCCAGTATTTTTTCATTTCTCATTTTCTTTTCCTCCTAAAATCTAGTTGAAGATCCTAATGATTCTCTTAGACTGCTCTAATTTTATTACCTTGTCTAGACTGTTATTTTTCAAAGACATCTAATAGACTTTCACAGGGGAAAAAATAATTATTCTTGAGTTCTTAAATACTGTGTATATGTGCTTAGTCGTGTCTGACTTTTTGCGACCACATGGACAGTAGCCTGCCTGGCTCCTCTGTCCATGGGATTCTCCAGGCAGAAATATTGGATATAAGAATAGGAGGTTGCCATGCCCTTTTCCGGGGAATTTTTCCAAACTCAAGGATTGAACCTGTTTCTCCTGAATTGCTGGTGATTCTTTACCATCTCAGCCATCAGGGAGCTCAAATACTGTGTCTAAATTCCTGGGTCAGAAAGGTCTGCTGGACAAGGGATAGGCTACCCACTCCAGTATTCTTGGGCTTCCCTTGTGGCTCAGCTGGTAAAGAATCCACCTGCAATGCGGGAGTCCTGGGTTGGATCCCTGGGTTGGGAAGATCCCCTGGAGAAGGGAAAGGCTACCCACCCCAGAATTCTGGCCTAGAGAATTCCATGGACTGTATGGTCCACAGGGTCACAAGAGTCGGACATGACTGAGTGACTTTCACCCTCACTAAGCAATTCTGACTTAAGAAGCTAAGTCACATCTTGTGAAGACCTCTCATTTGAGTACCATTAGCACAAAAGATAATTTTTGCTTTCATATCTGATAAAATATAGGTTATCTTTCAAATAAAAATACAAAATTAAAGCATTTCTATGGAAGCTGTGGGCCCTGACAGTACATCCCCCAAGTCCAGTTTGAGCAAACAAACTGGATCTTCCCGACCCAGTGATTGAACCCACGTCTCCTGCGTTGGCAGGTGGATTCTTTACTACTAGCACCACCTCAGAAGCCTTAGAAGTCCCTTAGGAGGATTCTAATATGTTTATAGAATTGAAAACCAATTCTATAGATTGGGAAATTATCAACGTATGACCGCCAGACCAGCGTCCCACTAGACCATAGCTTTAGCATCCTCACTCATTTCCCATCTCCAAGGAGCGGTGTTGTTCTAACCCACATGTCTGACCATGTCATTCTTCTACTGGAAGCATTTGTTGATTTCTTAATTGCTCTCCCCCCACTAAAAAGAGTCACAAACTCCCTTGCCAGGCAGCTGACATCTTTCATGACTTGGCCCAAGACTTCCTTTCTCTGCCTGTGTGCCAGACAGGCTGTGCTTTCCTCATTTCTAACCATACCCTTTACTTCTCTTCTCCCCTGAGTTTTCACACTTCACTTAGCTTCTGCTTCCTGTCTCCCCTGTCTATAAACGCTACTACTCATATAATTCAATGTCCAGCTCTAGGATAGTCTCCTTATAAAATATTTTTCACTTATTTTTGGGCTAGGATGAAGCCCTGGGCATTCAGTTTTTCAGAAGTCCCTTACATGCTAAGTCGCTTCAGTCGTGTCTGATTCTTTGCAACCCTATGGAATATAGTTCACCAGGCTCCTCTGTCCATGGGATTTTCCTGGCAAGACGACTGGAGTGGGTTGCCATTCCCTCCTCCAGGGGATCTTCATGAACCCTGGATCGAACCCACATCTCTTATGTCTCCTGCATTGGCAGGCGGCTTCTTTACCACTAGGACCACCTCAGAAGCCCTTAAAAGTCCCTTAGGAGATTCTGATGTGTTACTAGAAAAGTAAAAGTGAAGTCGCTCAGTCATGTCCAACTCTTTGTGACCCCATGGACTGTACCCTATCAGGCTTCTCCCTCCATGGGATTTTCCAGGCAAGACTACTGGAGTGTGTTGCCATTTCCTTCTCCAGGGGATCTTCTTGACCCAAGGATCGAACCCAGGTCTCCCGCATTGTGTAGGCAGATGTTTTTACCGTCTGAGCCACCAGGGAAGTCCAATGTGTTACTAGAATTAAAAACCAATTCCATAGATTGTGAAGTTGTCAAAGTATGACCTCCAGACCAGCAGCATCCGTGTCATCTGCAAGCTTGTTAAAAGCAACTCTGTGTTGGAACAAGCCTTCCAGGTGATTCTCATCAAATCACACTCAAATTTCAGAGCCACTGTCCGAGGCTAAATGAGTGACAGCTCATCCTTCCCCTCTTCCATTTTACTTTATTTTACTTTATGGCTGTTACAGAATTCAGTTATTATCCCTGATGATACAGTTATGTGTATAGGTTCTTTATCTTCTTTATATTCTATTATAAGCTCTTTGAGATGCAGGGTAAGTCTATCTTGCTGTTTCCCATTGTATTTATCAAAGTATCTTGCATAGAAAGCTCTTGTAAATATATGTTTAGTTGCATTATATTATTTAGTTGTAACCGGCAGAGAAAAGTGGGGATGAGGTATAGCCTTTATACACCTATGGGTCTTTTTTTTAATAAATATCCATTTTTTAGAAAAGAGGACATACATTTGAGCAAACTCTGGGAGATAGTGAAGGATAGGGAAGCCTGGTGTGCTGCAGTCCATGGGGTTACAAAGAGTCCTGCAGGACTGAACTACTGAACAATAACAAGAATAGGTACATGACAAGCTGTCCAAGATTCTTTGTTAAGAAAGACAGCATATGTGTTACCTGCATGCTGTCCTCTTAACATAAGAAAACGCTTTAATGTATCTTTTCCTGAAGAGAGCATTTTAAAAGTACAGACTCGTACAAATTACATGCCCTTGTCAGCAGTTACCTGCTATATATCCTTCTTGCTGAATATTAAATTTCCTTTGCACAGGAAGACAATTACCTTCCTCTTTACTCCTAATAATGCCATTTTTTTCCTGCTGATTTCTTGAGTAAGGGTGTTAATTTCTTCCTTAATTTTTCCTGTTACTTGTAACCTCAAATACTCAGATGTTGCTCTTGAACAATCTGTTCTTGGTTTTCAGACCCAGAGGCTGACCTTGACCATTTCTTTAAAGGCTGTTATTGTCCATGTTAAAAAAACCTTCAGGGGTCACTAGTTCCTCTTATCCCTAGAGCCTTTTTAACACTTTCACTGAAAACTGTTTCATTCCAAATGTTAATTTACTAATTAGATATCAGAAAAGGCTTTAAAACAAACAAGCATAAGTAGATAAATTGATAAACTATTGTCTTATTGTAAAGCTTCATTGGAAAGCTTTAGATTCTAAAATTCTTTAGATTACAGGTTTCAGAAACCAAACTTAAACAGGCATAAACAAAATAATATGGCTTATATAACCAGTATATCCAGTGACTGTGGGTGTTTCAGGTACAGCTGGATCCAGGTATATGGGCTTCAAGATACTCTTTCTCTCTCTTTTTGGTATTCCTGTCCTCCCTGTGGGCTTAATTTTCAGGCAGAGTTGTTTCACTTTTGGGTAGAAGTGGTCACCACAGACCAGTATTGCATTTAGAGAAGAAGAGAAGGTTCCCCACTGTACCTCTCCTGCCAACTAAGATTTTCAGCAAAGTACCTGATCTCATTCACAAACCTGAGTCGTGTGCCTGTTCCTAGATGGGCTGAGCAGCACAAAAGACCGGTGGGCTGTCACAGAAAGCACAGGGTAAGCACAAACAAAGGCTTTCACATCAGTTATAGAGATTTCTCCAGAATAGCAAAGAACAGGTGGAAATTTGCTCCTTAAAAGAAAAGATATTGTAGCCGTAATACCTACCAATTTTTAAGAACACATTAGAAGTCAGTCACAATGCTAGGTGAGTTATGTAGATTATTTAATAAGCCAGTGAGTTCCATATTATCATCTCTATTTTAGAGAGAAGTTGCACAAGTTAACCCAGATAGTAAGTGGTGAAAACAGGACTTAAAGACTTTTTTCTCTTTAAAGTCTGTAATTTTTTTTACTATATTAAGCCATCTCAGTGAGAGGAATAAACGATTTACACGACAAACAAATTTTCTGTTATGAAGTTTTGGTATCAGATATTATCAAGTGCCTCCAATTGCTTTGATTCTGTATCATTTATTCATTGAATGTTCATGAGGTTTCCATTCTTGTGAGAATGGCCAAGATGGAAAATGAACAAATAAGCTAATCCATAAACAATGTATTGTGGATAATGAAAAGTGCAATGAAGAAAATCTGAAACTAGTTGCTAAACTAAAAGAGCAGATTAGTTAGAACTTAATTAGGTGTTATCTGAAAGAAGGGCTTCCCAGGTGGCGCAGTGGTAAAAAATCCACCTGCCAATGCCAAAGACTCAGATTCAGTCCCTGGGTTGGGAATATCCCCTGGGGAAGGAAATGACAACCCACTCCAGTATTCTTGCCCAGGAAATCCATGGTCAGAGGGACCTGGCAGGCTGCAGTCGATGGAGTCACAGAGTTGGACGTGACTAACCACACAGATGCCTTAGAAAGCATCACTACAAACAAAGCTAGTGGAGGTGATGGAATTCCCGTTGAGCTGTTTCAAATCCGGAAAGATGATGCGTGAAAGTGCTGCACTCAATTTGCCAGCAAATCTGGAAAACTCAGCAGTGGCCACAGGACTGGGAAAGGTCAGTTTTCATCCCAATTCCAAAGAAAGGTAATGCCAAAGAATGCTCCAACTACCACACAATTGCACTTATCTCACATGCTAGTAAAGTAATGCTCAAAATTCTCCAAGCCAGACTTCAGCAATATGTGAACCGTGAACTCCCTGATGTTCAAGCTGGTTTTAGAAAAGGCAGAGGAACCAGAGATCAAATTGCCAACATCCGCTGGATCATGGAAAAAGCAAGAGAGTTCCAGAAAAACATCTATTTCTGCTTTATTGACTATGCCAAAGCCTTTGACTGTGTGGATCACAGTAAACTGTGGAAAATTCTGAAAGAGATGGGAATACCAGACCACCTGACCTGCCTCTTGAGAAATCTGTATGCAGGTCAGGAAGCAACAGTTAGAACTGGACATGGAACAACAGACTGGTTCCAAATAGGAAAAGGAGTACGTCAAGGCTGTATATTGTCACCCTGCTTATTTAACTTATATGCAGAGTACATCATGAGAAATGCTGGACTGGAAGAAACACAAGCTGGAATCAAGATTGCTGGGAGAAATATCAATAATCTCAGATATGCAGATGACACCACCCTTATGGCAGAAAGTGAGGAGGAGCTAAAAAGCCTCTTGTTGAAAGTGAAAGAGGAGAGTGGAAAAGTTGGCTTAAAGCTCAACATTCAGAAAACGAAGATCATGGCATCTGGCCCCATCACTTCATGGGAAATAGATGGGGAAACAGTAGAAACAGTGTCAGACTTTGTTTTTTTGGGCTCCAAAATCACTGCAGATGGTGACTGCAGCCATGAAATTAAAAGGCGCTTACTCCTTGGAAGAAAAGTTATGACCAACCTAGATAGTATATTCAAAAGCAGAGACATTACTTTGCCGACTAAGGTCCGTCTAGTCAAGGCTATGGTTTTTCCTGTGGTCATGTATGGATGTGAGAGTTGGACTGTGAAGAAGGCTGACGCAGAAGAATTGATGCTTTTGAACTGTGGTGTTGGAGAAGACTCTTGAGAGTCCCTTGGACTGCAAGGAGATCCAACCAGTCCATTCTGAAGGAGATCAACCCTGGGATTTCTTTGGAAGGAATGATGCTAAAACTGAAGCTTCAGTACTTTGGGCACCTCATGAGAAGAGTTGACTCATTGGAAAAGACCCTGATGCTGGGAGGGATTGGGGGCAGGAGGAGAAGGGGACGACCGAGGATGAGATGGCTGGATGGCATCACAGACTCAATGGACGTGAGTCTGAGTGAACTCCGGGAGTTGGTGATGGACAGGGAGGCCTGGCGTGCTGTGATTCATGGGGTCGCAAAGAGTCGGACACGACTGTGTGACTGAACTGAACTGAACCACACAGAAGATTTGAAAGGAACCTGAATCACAGAAGATGGTCTTGCCAGAGTGTGGGGGAAGATCGTTCCCAAAGCAGCAAATTGATGCAAAGGGGTCATGGCAATAGCTTATCTTGTCTGAGGAAGATAAAAGTGGCCAGGGCAATGCTGACAAGTTGAGAAGGATCATTTGTGTTGAGAGAGCTGTTCAGAGGCCTGGTTATGTAAGGGCTGTAGGCTATTGTAGGAGTTTGGATGTTATTGTAAGGAAGGAGACCATTGCAAATGTTTTACTGAATTCCTGCTGTCCAGTTATATCTCATGCATCTCTTGCAAATAGAATTTAAATGGTTGAAGTTTGCTGGAAGCAGTAGTGAAGCCTGCGGTGGCCAGCTGGCTGTTCTGATTGTTTCTCCTCCAGTCTCCAGGGGAATACAGATGAGGCCATGTACCTCAGGAGTCTGCCTCATGCATCAGAGCCCTGGCACTGGGTGCCTGCACACACCCTGGGTTAGTTGTTTCTCCGGGTGAACAGGATTGAGCCAGCGGAAATTTCTAACAGCTGCTTCTAAAATATAGCCTCTGGTGCCAAGTCAGATGATGTTCTTGATTGATTTCCTTCCGATTCTTAAGTACAGCATGTAAAGTGTCTAATCAGAAATTGTAACCATGAAATTCCAGAGAGAGGGGCATTCTCATTCCTTACCTTCACTGTTTTATTCTCTCTTTTCTAATCCAGACTCCCCTTTGTATTTACTCTGGCCATAAGCCATCATTCCCATTAGCCTCATTTTTCCCCACCTTACATAAATGTAATTTATCATTGCCAAACCCTTTCATTTTAATGTATCCTGTTTATTGGCAGAAAGCAGCACTGCATGGTGACTAATGACATAAATGTGAATGTGAACAGTATTCTTCTATAAAGTGCTCCTTTTAGGTTGAGGGGTCTAGATTAGCTTTTTTCAAACACCATTTTCATTATAAAGTCAGCGGTAAAGCAAAAGAGAAAAATCAAAAGGAAACAAGTTGTATATTAGTTTGTAAGGTCATTTATTAGTGTGGTGAAGTAACAACTTTGTACTGAATATTTTAGGGCTTATAATTTGGGGTAACTCAATGTAAATTCATCATCTTAATAGAAAGCAGACAAGGAAATTATTGAAAGCATATATTCTCTTAAAGTATATCCTTTTGTGGATATAGAATGACACATTCTATCTCTTTAAAGAGAATGTTTTTAAAAACCAAAATATATTTTATATAACAAGTATAAGGATGATAGATATTTTGTTTAGGTTAGCAAGAAATGCTACACAAATATCAATCTGAGTTATATATTTTGAACAGTTTTTTCAACTGAGAAATGCCTGGCTAGAAGGATGCATGTGTTTGGCTGTTTCCATGATAGCATCTCCATAAAATGGGTCATTTCTCTCTAACTTGAAGGGAAAAAAAGTGAGTATGTTCTCCTGGCATGAGACAGATATGAAGAATGGCATAGACGTACTACCATTTCACATCTTTACGGCTATCAAACAGCATGAGAAAATAAAGAATAGCAGGACTTCAGGCTTTCACCTCATCTATAGTCATAGGCTCATTACCAACCAGACTTGGGTCCCCTCGCCTAATGTACAGTAAAGCCAGTCCACTGACATTGGGTTGTAGTGAAGACAGTTCAGCATTTATTGCACAGCATCAAACAAGGAGTCCAGGCAGCTAATGCTCAAAAGGCCCAGACTCTCCAATGGCTTTCAGGGACAGATTTTTAAAGGTAGAGTGAGGGAGGTGGGTTGTAGGATGTGAGATCAGCTTGTGTACAGTCTTCTGATTGGTTGGTGGTGAGATCGAAAGCTGATGTCATCAACCTTCTGGTTCCAGCCTGTCTGGGGTTATGTGTTTGTGGTCAGTCTGCAGTTTACTTCCTCCACCTGGTAAGGATGTCAGTATCTTCAAAACAGCTCAGGGGTATAGCTTGGGGTATTATCTATGGACATGAATTTGAGAAAGCTCTAGAAGATAGTGGAGGACAGAGGAGCCTGGCATGCTACAGTCCATGGAGTCACAAAGAGTCAGGCACGGCTTAGTAACTGAATAACAACAAATTATCTATAGTCCTCAAGGAGGAACTAATGACCCTTGACTTTATTTAATGGCTAAAGTAATATTTTGCCTTTCCTGACTGTTTGCCTGTTTTCTGCATTTTCTCACTTCTCTGATTAAATTTATTCTTTGGAACTCAGTGGAGGCCTTGGGGGCCTTTTTTACAAGCAAGAGGCAGGTGGAGAGCGTGGGGGTAGGTATTTGTCCCCGGATGGTGACTTAAGGTCCTGCTCAGTTACAGGCACTTGTCTTCCGTCCCCATCTTTTTCTTCCCACAGAGTCTTTGACTCATAACACACTATTTCCCAATCCTTGTTTAGACAGTAAATGGTATACCCCAGTTTGAAATGGAGAATTTTGGTTCTGTTGATGAGAAGCTGTGCAAGCTATCTTAAATCAACAAGAGTATGAACTTCATAAAATCTGAGAGCAAGCAAGAGAGAGAATATCAATTAAAATACAGATAATGCCTTTGTCCTTCAATTGTTTCACTTTATAAAGCTGCAGATTTTAGAGTTATTCTGTTTTAATTAACTGGAAACATTCCAGATGCATAGTGAACTTTTCTATAACAGTTTTATATTTGCTTTCCTCCAATCTTCAGCTGAAATCCATTTTTTATACCTTGAGATACATCCACATTTCTGTTTTGCTAAGACTAGCTGTAAACTAAATGGGTATATCCAGTTTATTTCTATTTTCAATAGGTTATGGAGATTTCAAAGCTGTATATTTTGTTTTATATGAGAAGTGATTTTTCAGTAGCAGGAGAAAACAACGAAATCTGCAAAGAATTTGAATTTGTTTATAATGCTTAAAAGTGTACTAGGTTTCTTTCCTATATCTGACCTAGGTAAAGGATCTATATTTACAGAATTAAAGTTATACTCTAGGTGTCATATTCTTGCACTGTATACAACTAAAGGAGCTGCAGGATACTTGTGTTTGACATACCCTTCACCCCTGCCAAGTTTCAGGGACAGGAATGAATTCAGTTAAGTGACTTTTTCTCTGGAAGAGAAGCTGGATTTACAGTGTTTAAAGGGGAGGGGATGGGGCATAAAGTTGTGGGGAAGGGAGTATTTTCCAACTTAAAGAATTGTTGTTCAGTAGCTCAGTCGTGTCTGACTCTTTGTGACCCCGTGGACTGCAGTGCACCTGGCTTCCCTGTCCTTCACCATCTCCAGGAATTTGCTCAGACCCATGTCCACTGAGTCAGTGAGGCCATCCGGCCATCTCATCCTCTGTTGACCTCTTTTCCTCTTGCCTTCAATCTTTCCCAGCATCAGGGTCTTTTCTAATTAGTCAGATCCTTACATCAGGTGGCCAAAGTATTGGAGCTTCAGCTTCAGCAACCGTCCTTCCAATGAATATTCAGGATTGATTTCCTTAAGGATTAACAGAGAAAAAAGAATGAGTAAAAGTCCTGAAGGGTTGAGGAGAAATGATAAAGCTTCTGGAAGCTGGAATTCAGGAGGAACAAAGGCATGAACCAAATGGATGGACAGAATCAATATGCCCTCCTTTGCCTCCTGTACCATCAACTGTTCCTCACTTCTTTCAACCCAGCTGTCACTCAGGACACACTCCAGCCCTATTTCCATGTGCTGAAAGGTAGACAGTAAATCCCCTACATAGGAACCTTCAGGTTGTGAACTTTCAAAGATGTGAATGTGGGTTTGCATGCCCAATCACGTAAGTTGGTCCATGTGTCTGGTGTACACTGTCACGTGAGTGCATCCTCTGCAAGTGGTTTTGCTTCTGTGTACTTACTGTGCAGTACTGTAGCACAGTACCTTTGTTGCAAGCCCAAGATGTCTGGAAGCAAGTGTAAAAGCAGCACTATTGTAGTTGGTACTACCGTACTTTTCAAGATACTGTACTGAAGATTTAAAATGTTTTCTTTATTTTTTGCTTTTGTTTTTTATGTACTGTTTGTGTGAAACATATTATAAACCTATTACAGTACAGTATTATATAGCCGATTATGTTAATTGGGTACCTAGGCTAACTTTGTTGAACATGTCAACAAACTGAACTTACAAATGAGCTTTTGGAATGGAGGATGTTCATATATAGGGGAATTACTGTAATTAGGACCCATCCCATCTCAAATCTGTCTTCCTGCAAGAAGCTTTCAGGGATTGCCTCAGCTGGAATTGCTTGGTGTTTTCTTTGAAACTGTTTGAGAGTCTGTGTGTTTTCTTTTATTTTATTTTAACTGCAGGTTATTTACGTGCTGATGTATACATGAGGGCAACCATGTTAGTTCACACTGTTTGGTACATAACAAGTACTGTAAAGGGGCTTTCCAGGTGGAGCTAGTGGTAAAGAACCTGCCTGCCAATGCAGGAGATATAAGAGATACCATTCAATCCCAGAGTCTGGAAGATCCCCTGGAGGAGGGCATGGCAACCCACTCCAGTATTCTTGCCAGGAGAATCCCATGGACAGAGGAGCCTGGTGGGCTGCAGTCCATAGAGTCACAAAGAGTCAGACACACCTGAAGCAACTTAGCACGCATGCACAAGTACTGTAAAAATACTTGAATTGGAAATCCAGTTAATTGCAATGTATTGGTCTTTGGGTGGGATATTATCATTTTATTGAATTTATTCCAGGATCCAGTCTACTTCTTTTATATTCAGAAAATTCTGGGCCATTTGAAGGGTATGGATGCTGACTCTGTTGGAGACTTCTCTAAAGAAAATTCATCAGTGTAACCAAGGTTCATAAATTTCACATGAGACAAGATCAGACAAAGTTGAAATTATAGTGGCACTTTTGAGAGCAACATACCTCTTCTTTATTTGAAAAACGCTATAATTCTATTAAACTTTGCCACTGTTACTTTCTGAAAATATGATAGAGCCGCCAATATATTTATGCATATAGTCTCATTTAATTATCTGGCCTATATGTATTTCTATGTGAATTAAGACTAATTCATTTACCCTTGGGAAATTGTATTATGTCTAATATTTATTTTATTATTACATGAAAGGAATTTTAATTCAATTTTTTAGGTGAGGGTAACAAAGGGGATTAGAATGATTTGACTATGAGTTTTCACATTTTTGTGATAAGTCCTTCTTTGTGATAGTTTATCCAGGATGAATAGATGTTCTGGCTGACAAATAGCAGCAGATAAAATCATCTTCAAAAAGCAACATTTGAAGAAAATTACCTCTCTGCAAGCTAAGAAAATCTATTGTTTTCACCAAAGCAAAAGGAAGATCAAAGTACCTTGTGTTCAGAATTTCCTTTGGAATAAAAAAGAGCTGGAAGTGTCCAAGAAAAAATAAACACACCCTGAAGAATCAGTTAGGGAAATATACTTTGTGAGGAAAAATTGTCCCTGCTTGTGGAAGCAAGATTGATTCTTATTTTTAATTCTGCTGACTTTTCTACCAGAGCACAAGGACAATCAGTCTTTAAAAAATACATTCAAAGCAGCCTAGTCAAGCTCTCTCTAAATTTTTTTCCTATTGCTTTTGTTCAGTTCCTTTTTGCTGACATTTCAGAGTTCTTTTCTTTGGTGTATGTACCATGGAAGGGGAGTGAATCCTTCTAAATGATTCTTTCAAAAGAATCATATCCCGTCTTTCAAAAGAAGGGATAAGAAAATCACCTTATCCCTTTACCAGTCAGGAAATTTGCTTGGACCCAGAGCTTTTGATAGAAAAGACATAATTGTAACTCAGAAGAATTAATATGGATGTATTGAAAGTCATAATTCATGTAAAGAGTCAGGGCATTCTGTTTGTAAATTGGCTGTCTAGTTACATAGACGACCCAACTACAACTGAGGACAAAGTTCCATCTTATATAGATTCAAGTGTGTGAAGTTCTCTCAGTCATTCAGGAAGAAAATCAAATATGTCTTTGCTTGGCTTCTGGTAACTTCAGTCAGAAGGCCTCTAATTTCAGTTGCTTTTGCCAGTTTCTTCCCATCTTTCTTGCATGATAAGTTGCTTCAGTTGTGTCTGACTCTTTGCAACTCCATGGATTGTAGCCCACCAGGCTCCTTTGTCCATGGGATTCTCCAGGCAAGAATACTGGAGTGGGTTGCCATTTCCTTCTCCAGGGGATCTTCCCGAACCAGAGACTGAATCCACATCTGTTACTGTCCTGCATTGGCAGGTGGGTTCTTTACCACTAGTGCCACCTGGGAATCCCTTGGAATATTTCAGAATCTGTCCTTCCTGAGAGGTCTTCTCACCTTCCTAAGGTTTGTCTTTTCCCTTACTTTCCCTTTATAAGCTTCTGTTTTGACATTTTACAATTAAATTTTAAATTCTTTTTACACATATCTGTTTCTTCTTTTCACCTTGTCTTTCTCTTTTTGATTTACTACCCATTGCTAATAAGGTATTTATTAATGGATAATTAATGAATGCTTGCTGCTGCTAAGTCGCTTCAGTCATGTCTAACTCTGTGCAACCCCATAGACGGCAGACCACCAGGCTCCCCCGTCCCTGGGACTCTCCAGGCAAGAACACTGGATTGGGTTGCCATTTCCTTCTCCAATGCATGAAAGTGAAAAGTGAAAGCGAAGTCGCTCAGTCGTGTCTGACTCATAGCGACCCCATGGACTGTAGCCTACCAGGCTCCTCCATCCATGGGATTTTCCAGGCAAGAGTACTGGAGTGGGTTGCCATTGCCTTCTCCGAATGAATGTTATGTGTCTATTAATGTCCAAAAATTGGGGCAACCAAACCATGATACAGAACATAACTGAGCAGCCTGGAGGTACTAGTGAGGACAAAGAAGGGATGAGAATGAGACTAGAAGCAGAAAGACTGATTAAGAATCTATTAAAATAGTTCAGACAAGTGGAAATAAGAACTCTACATAGATGATAAAAATGGAGGTGGATAGGAAGGTATAGATTTTAGAAATATTTGAGAAATGGAGGGAAAAAAATCTTTTCCACCAGAAACATGGTTTGTTGAGAGGGAGACAGAGACATGCTGGATTGGGTGCCCGCATTGTTCTCTGATACAGAGAGAAAGCATAGAGGTCGTGCATCAGTTCAGTTCGGTTCAGTCACTGCTCAGTCTTGTCCGACTATTTGCAACCCCATGAATTGCAGCATGCCAGGCCTCCCTGTCCATCACCAACTCCCGGAGTTCACTCAAACTCACGTCTATCCAGTCGGGGATGCCATCCAGCCATCTCATCCTCTGTCGTCCCCTTTTCCTCCTGCCCCCAATTCCTCCCAGCCTCAGTCTTAACTGATGAGTCAATCAGTCAATGAGTCAACTCTTCGCATGAGGTGGCCAAAGTGCATAGTTAAAGCCAAAATAATGCGTGAAATTTCCCAGGTGGTAGCACCTCACATCCAGAGAGGGCTAGTGAATCGCTCAAACGCACGCACCTGGCAGTGTTGCAGCCAGGACTCAAGCTAGGCATTTCCAGCTCCACAGCATGCACTTAATGACAGCACTCCAGTGCTTCTCTGAAGTAGGGAATGATCCCAGTGTTAATGTGTTTGGCTTGGGGAAGTGCTTTAATGCAGCTTTAATCACTAACAATGAAAGAGTTAAGGACAACAGAAATATGGAAAATCTTCTCGAAAAACTGGGAATTTCGAAGGGCAAGGAAGCATTTGGATTTGTTTTGTTTTCTCTGAAAAGGGGTAGCTTCATAATTGTAGAAGGAGAAAAGAAGCTATGACAAAGACCAGAGCAGAAGAGAAAGCAAAAGGTGCTGAAATAGTTGGAGTCTTATTGTTACGTGTACATGAAAGAAATGATCTCTGGATGATTTCTGACTGTGAATTAAACTCACTAACGTGTTTTTATCTTCATAATGAATGCACCTCATACACATTGTGAAGAAAGGGGAATTCATCTGCAAACATTTTAAATATCACCAGCATGCATTATGTCATGATCTTTTTATCAAATTCCAAAATAAAGTATTGAATTATTAGATATAATAATATAAATTTATATTATATTAGATATGATAGTATATAATAATTGTCTAATATATTCTATCATTAAATATAACATTAATTATATATAGCAGTTTAATTTTAGATATAATTTAATTATATAATGATATTGATACTAGAATTAAATACAAAATATTTAAAGAACAAAACTGAACTTCTTTCAAGTCTGTTCAATATTAAGACATGTTCATTATGCAGAATTTAAAACCTGTAGTTCTGTTCCATTCATAGCATATTATGTAATAGATTAAAAGTTTCTTAGAGGTGCTTCTGTTGATATAAACTTTGAACTTCATCTTGATACTTGAGGAATCAGTGAAGTCTGATATATACCAAACATACTCAGAAAACACAATGAGAGCTCATAGACGAACAAATATCTTCCTAGTCTGAAGGAGAAGCATCTTTAATAGATCTAATATGATGCTCATTGCATTTCTTATGAGCTAAATAAGAAAAAATAGTAATAAGCTTAATGGACCAAGTGACATTTAGTTCATGGGAAAATTTTTTTTCAGAAAGAGATAGGAATACCAGACCATGACCTGCCTCTTCAGAAACCTGTATGCAGGTCAGGAAGCCACAGTTAGAACTGGACATGGAACAACAGACTGGTTCCAAATAGGAAAAGGAGTATGTCAAGGCTGTATATTGTCACCCTGCTTATTTAACTTCTATGCAGAGTACATCATGAGAAATACTGGGCTGGAGGAAGCACAAGCTGGACTCAAGACTTCGGGGAGAAATATCAATAACCTCAGAATGCAGATGACACCACCCTTCTGGCAGAAAGTGAATAAGAATTAAAGAACCTTTTGATGAAAGAGAAAGAAGAGAGTGAAAAAGTTGGCTTAAAGCTCAATGTTCAGAAAACTAAGATCATGGCATCCAGTCCCATCACTTCATGGCAAATAAAAGGGAAAACAGTGGAAACAGTGAGAGATTTTATTTTGGGGGGCTCCAAAATCACTGCAGATGGTGACTGCAGCCATGAAATTAAAAGACACTTACTCCTTGGAAGGAAAGTTATGGCCAACCTAGACAGCATATTAAAACACAGAGACATTACTTTGCCAACGAAGGTCCATCTAGTCAAGGCTATGGTATTTCCAGTAGTCACATATGTATGTGAGAGTTGGACAGTAAAGAAAGCTGAGCACCGAAGAATTGATGCTTTTGAACTGTGGTGTTGGAGAAAACTCTTGAGAGTCCCTTGGACTGCAAGGAGATCCAACCAGTCCATCTTTAAGGATATCAGTCCTGAGTGTTCATTGGAAGGACTGATGTTGAAGCTGAAACTCCAATACTTTGGCCACGTGATGCAAAGAACTGACTCATTTGAAAAGACCCTGATGCTGGGAAAGATTGAGGGCAGGAGGAGAAGGGGATGACAGAGGATGAGATGGTTGGATGGCATCACTGACTCAATGGACATGAGTTTGGGTAAACTCCGGGAGTTGTTGATGGACAGGGAGGCCTGGCATGCTCCAGTCCGTGGGGTCGCAAAGTGTCTGACATGACTGAGCGACTGAACTGAACTTAGACTTTCTACAGTGATATAATGAGAAAAACCAGAAGGGGAATGATCTGGAGTTGCCTGCTGTAATAATATCCTGGAGGAGGGAAAGTTGGTCAAACTTGGATTCCAGTCCCCAGTCTTGCACTGATTGGCTGTGTGACTTGGGACAAGTTCTCAGTCTATCTGAGCCTTGATCTCCTTTTCATCCAGTGGAGCTAGCAGTGCTTCATAAGCTGACATGCGTATGAGGCTGAGAGGAGATTTAATCGTCCTCAGGATTTGCCTAGTGTAAGGAGTAGCTGAGGCTTCCCTAATAGCTCAGTTGGTGAAGAATCCACCTGCAATACTGGAGACTCCAGTTTGATTCTTGGTTTGGGAAGATCCGCTGGAGAAGGGATAGGCTACCCACTCCAGTATTCTTGGGCTTCCCTTGTGTCTCAGCTGGTAAAGAATCTGCCTGCAATGTGAGAGACCTGAGTTCAATCCCTGGGTTGGGAAGATCCCCTGGAGAAGGGAATGGCTACCCACTCCTATATTCTGGCCTGGAGAATTCCATGGATGATATAGTCCATGGAGTTGCAACGAGTCAGACACAACTGAGTGACTCCCTCTTTCATTTCACTTTCAAGGAATAGCTCCTCACAAGGCATCATATCTGCAGGTGAGTTTCATGGAAGATGGGTTTTGTGAGTTTCCTACAGAAAAACTTACTTGAAGAATACAGTTATAATCAAGGGCTTCCCAAGGGACTTGGTGTTAGAGCAGGTGACCTCACTGCCTCGTGGGGAAGATAAAGGCAATCTTCATAAAATAGTTCTGCAGGATGGAATTGGGTAGGCTTTATCTCCAGTATTCTTGGGCTTCCCTTGTGGCTCAGCTGGTAAAGAACCCTCCTGCAATTCGGGAGACTTGGGTTAGATCCCTAGGTTGGGAAGATCCCCTGGAGAAAGGAAAGGCTACCCACTCCAGTATTCTGGCCTGGAGAATTCCATGGACTGTATGGTCCATGGGGTGGCAAAGAGTCAGACATGACTGAGCGACTTTCACTTTCACTATTTGTGCACAGAGATACTTCTGAGAATAACCTAGATACTGTTTTTGATTTCACACCAGAAAAACTATTAAAAATAGAGACAATGGTGGAAAACTATCTAGAAGGATGCACAGCCCCAGTTTTGTGTCCAGGCCTGAATTTAGTCCCAAGACAGAAACGATGATTGCCCTACTGTGCTATGAACAAAGTAGAAGGAGGCTTCCAGGTGCCTCCAAAGACGGTATTAGAAGTGGAGCTTTTTATACAGTTTGTGATTAAAAGCTAAATGGAAGGTGTCACGTGCAGCTCTGCTCTACTACACCTTGAATGCCACCAGATTTTGGGGGCAGTTAATAAAGGTCATTTTTGTTATTCTGCAATCAAAATTAAAGTTATGAGTGAAGTAGTGATTTCCCATATTCAACATCTAAAGAATTGAACAAACACTGCATATACCAATATTTAAAGTTTTTGATGTGTGAGATGAATGGTTTCTTATTTGGTAACTAATCTAGGTTGAGGTGATAGCATAGCTTACAGGGGAAAATGCATCTTTAAAATCTTTCTATGCTTGTTTTAATAACCCAAAACCCTTCCAATGGGCTTCCCTGGTAGCTCAGTGGTAAAGAATCCACCTACCAATGCATTCGATGCGGGTTTGATCCTTAGGTTGGAAGGCTCCCCTAGCAGAGAAAATGGCAACCCACTTGTTGCCTGCACAATCCCATGGACCGGGGAGCCTGCCAGGCTCTAGTTTGTGGGGTCACAGAGAGTTGGACATGACTGAGCAACTGGGCGCGAGTACAAGGCGTCTCAGAAGAAAACCAGTCTCTCGGAACTATGTGGACAGGGAGGGAGGATTTTAAAGCAGTTTCTTAACAAAATTCAATAAAATTGTATTGCCATTCATAAATTAAGGATACTTCTATCCATTTGATTTCTCTAATTTATTTCATTATATTAAACCATCAACTTTGGTCAGTACAAATAAATTCACTGGCATTACTAGGGAGAATGGTGTGAGTAGTGAGGTGGATGGAGTCCGCTGAGGGGAGTTGTTCAGAGTTTTGGAAGGAAGATTACCAGGTTAGGCTTCTTGGCAGAAAATTTTGACTGGAAGAGGAAGGATGTTACTGGACAATGTCTAAAAGACACATGGAATCAAAGAGGGCGTATTTACTTTTTCATTGGAATGCACTTGCTCAAATTTACAGTTCTTTGGAGAAAGGACTCAGCAGTGGATGAGATGATTTCTTGTCTATCCATGCTAATTTTCCTTTTCCTTAAGTATGTACTTAGTGATTCACTTAACAAATACTTATTGAGCAGCTGCTTTGGCTAAGGCAATATTCTAGGTGCTGGGCTTACAGAGGTAACATGACATAGATCATGTTTAGTTTCAAAGAGTTCTTTAAAACTTAACCTGTAATCTGTTCATCTGAGGAATGAAATTACAAAAAAAAAGAGTCCTGGGGGATCTTCAGTTTCTTAATGTATTTTCATTAGCAGAATTCAGAGATAGTGAGAGCTTCAGGTGGGCTCCTGCAGACCCAGGTACCAGGCTGGTCCCTGTGGTCCACTTGTTGACCAGGCACCAGAGCTGCATGCCAGAAGATGGCCCTTGCAGAATTCCGGTGTGAACTGACTAGTGAAAAGTTTTCCCAACTGAAGCCAGTCAGTGAAGATAGGAAGAGTTGCTTCTTACTTCAAATGCACACATGCCAACACAAGACCAAAGGATCGTGAATAATATAGGAAACATGTCATCACCAAAGGGAAAAAAGAAAAAAAAAAAAAGCTTCAATAACTGACTAAAAAAATGGAGATCTGTAAATGTCCTGACAAAGAATTTAGAATGATCCTCAAAGAAGTATAGTGAAATGTAAGAAAACACAGTCAACCAAATTAGGAAAACAGTGAATGAAGAAAATGAGATGTCCAGCAAAGCAATAGAAACCATTTAAAAAACTCAAACAGAAATTCTTGAGTTGAGGAATATGTTGATTGAACTGGCAAATTTAATAGAGAACTTCAACAACAGATTCAGCCAAGCAAAAGGAAAAAAAAAGTCAGTGAAATTGAAGACACAGTGTTTTAAATTATCCAGAGGAACAAAAAGAAAAAGAAATAATAAAAAAAGCTTATGTGAATTATGGAATACCACCAAGAGAAACAACCAACTCATTACTGGAGTCCCAGAAAGAGAAGAGAGGAAGAAAGAGACAGACACCTTTTAAAAGAAATAATATCTAAGAAATTCCCAAATCTTGGTGGAAATTTGGACATCCAAGTTCCTGATTTATAGGTCTCCAAAGAGTTTCAACCCTGAAAGTTCTTCTGCAAAACATATTATAATAAAATTGTGTGAAATCAAAGGCAGAATTCTTAAAACTGCACAGAAAAAAAAAAATTGCTCACGTACAGTACTAGAGAACAAACCCTCCACGAGGCTGTCAGCAGATTTCTTAGCAGAAACCTTGCAGCCAGGACAGAGTAGGATAAACCTGGAGGCCACTGTGCTCACTGAAATAAGCCAGAGAAGGATACTATGTGGTCTCACTTCTATGTGGAATCTGGGGCGGAAGATGAAGATGTTGAACTCATAGAAGCAGAAAAGAATAGGGAGGTAGGGAAAATAGGATGACATTGATCAGAGGGTACAAATTTGTGGTTATGGAGGATGAATGCATCTAGAGAGCTTATGTACAGGCATGTTGTCTGTACTTAATAATAACTGTATTGAACCCTGAAATTATGCTTAGAATGGAATCTGGGAGATTTTACATACACAAAAAATGGTAACTAGGTGAGGTTATTAAATGTATTATGTATTCATTAGCTTGACTCTGGTACTCATTTCACTGTGTATATTTACAAGAGATCACCATAGAATTTACCTTAAATATGTACAATTTTTATCAAAAATTTTTAAAATGTTAAGTAATGAATACAAATGATAATGATAGCTATTAATAACATTGGGTGATTTGCTATGTGTCAGATGTTGTACACTGAAGACCTTGTGTTTGTATGCTTAGTTGCTTAGTCGTGTCCGACTCTTTGCAACCCCATGGACTGTAGCCCACCAGGCTCCTCTGTCCATGGGGATTCTCCAGGCAAGAACACTGAAGTGAGTTGCTATGCCCTCCTCCAGGGCATCTTCCCAACCCAGTGATCAAACCTGGGTCTCCTGCACTACAGGTGAATTCTTTACTGTCTGAGCCACCAGGGAAGCCCAATTAAACAAAATCACTGCTTTTTATAGGGTCTAGTGTATAAGTACGGAGAAGGCAATGGCACCCCACTCCAGTACTCTTGCCGGAAAATCCCATGGATGGAGGAGCCTGGTGGGCTGCAGTCCATGGGGTCGATAAGAGTCGGACACGACTGAGCGACTTCACTTTCACTTTCACTTTTCACCTTCATGCATTGGAGAAGGAAATGGCAACCCACTCCAGTGTTCTTGCCTGGAGAGTCCCAGAGGTGGGGGAGCCTGGTGAGCTGCTGTCTATGGGGTCACACAGAGTCAGACACGACTGAAGCGACTTAGCAGCAGAAGCAGTGTATAAGTATAGAAGCTGAAAGTTAGGCTTTTAACATCTAAACATGATAGTACTTAATCATGTTTATTTTCATCTTTTCTTCCTTAGAACACTTAACAAGAATTTGCTGTATCATTTCTGCTAGTCATTTGTAGGTAAAACAACACTCCTATGAGTCTTGCAAGAGATCTTTGAATATTTGTCTCTTAATCATTGTTTTCTCTCATCAAGGAGGAAATATTAAATATGCTTCCTCTCTATTTTTAAGTTCTGATGATTGTTAAATCCTATAAGTATTTGCTTCAGTGTTAATTGAAATGTAGCCTAATAGTTATCAGTAAGTAAGTAAGTAAGTAAAGTCATTCAGTCGTGTCCGACTCTTTGTGACCCCATGGACTGCAGCCCACCAGGCTCCTCAGTCCATGAGATTCTCCAAGCAAGAATACTGGAGTGGGTTGCCATTTCCTTCTCCAGGGGACCTTCCTGACCCAGGGATCGAACCCAGGTCTCCCGCGTTGGAGGCAGACGCTTTAACCTCTGAGCCACAATCCTTCCTACAAAAAATTCTTTTTCAAAAGTGCATAATAATTAATCTATTTTTAAATTAAGATATTTAATATATTTCCTTTTCTCTGTCAGGTCACACATATTTTCAGTTGTTTGACTATGTGTTTTAGAGCTCTCATGAAATAAAACTCAATTCAACACCACATCAAATATTATTACAGGCTATGAATCAGGCACTGTCTTTGATTATGGGACAGCAAACTATAATTTTAGGTGCTCTGTTTTTGACAAGCAAGAGACAAATTTATCCAAGCAAATCCAAGTTTATCTCATTATTGAGGATTTCTCTTCATATAACTTTAGGTAAAACCTGTTTCAGAGGTCAGAGCTAATGCTTATGGTCACTCAAGGTGGGTGAAATGAAGGTGCAAATCACCATTCTCCTACCTACTTATTTAGCATGTATTCTTTGCCCATATGTGGGGAGAGGTTGAACCTATCTGGTGATTTTCATTTATACAAGAGATTAGTATCTTTTGATGTGATTTTCTGTGGATTTTTCCCCTTTAATTTAAGTGCTATGATAGTCAAAGGCAGTTTAACAATAGTACTAATGAAACAATCACACCTATAGTCAACTGCTGTACCATTGTAATAATGGCATGTCTATGACTAATATCTGTAATTGACCAAACACTGTTATAACTCCTTTTTGAAATGCAGAGTAAATGCTAAAATCCAAAACCTACATGATCCAGCTTAGAATATTTAGAGATAGGACATGATATTAGGAGAATTATATATGAGTCTGTCCAAGTAAGAAATTTCCATAAATTATTATAAATATAGAAATGATCTCATAAGCACTGATGTAAAGAACAAACAAGAATCTAGCAGAGACCTGAGTGGAATACTATAGTTGTTCCTCCTTACTTATAAAACACCAGTGACTCTTGCGCCTTAATTACCCCTTAGAAATTGGATATCTTCCAGCATGCCGAGAAAAAGGGAGACAGAGGGCCAGAGAGAGTGCCAAATACCAGTCTCTTTTGTCATTGATTTAACCTCTGTGTCTCTCCTATCAGACTTTTGCATGGTCTCTCTTTATGTAAAAACCTGACCATTCCTGGAGCATCAGCTTGACCCTATAGAGCTGTGATCCTAATATGTTACTTGAGAAATCATTTTTCTAACTTGTTAGTATATTAACTTGCATGAGTCTGAATTAATCTTGATATTCCCCACACTTATTTTCTTTTTTCACGGCAGATGTCAATTCCCTGGGTCCCAGACTTCCTTGGTGGTCCAGTGGTTAGACTTCCACTTCCAGTGCAGGGAGGCATGGGACTGATCCCTGGGATCAGGGAACTAAAATCCTATATGCTGCAAAAAAAAAGAAACCACTAAACTAGTCTTTTCATTTCTAGGGTCTCAAATTTCCCTAAATTGTCCTATCTGATGGGTCGTGGACTTCTTTCTATTTATTCTTTAAAAAAAAAAATTTTTGTTGCTGTTGTTCAGTTGCTAAGTCATGTCCAACTTTTTGCAACCCCATGGACTGCAGCAACCCAGGCTTCCCTGCCCTTCACCATCTCTCAGAGCTTGCTCAAACTCATGTCCATCGAGTCAGTGATGCAATCCAACCATCTCATCTTCTGTCCTCCACTTCTCCTGCCCTCAGTCTTTCCCAGCGTCGGGGTCATTTCCATTGAGTCGGCCCTTCACATCGGGTAGCCAAAGTATTGGAGCTTCAGCAATTTTATTATTTTTTTAATTGGAGGATTTTCCATTTATTCTTACTTTTTCACTGGTAGCAAAGTTTTCCCTGTGGAGTGCTTCTCCACTGCTTAACAAATTAATTATAATATCTTGATTTTGTATTTCATTTCCTCACAATATGAATCCAGCCCACTTGCCCAATACTCACCCTCTCTGCCTTACATGAACCTGCTGTCTGGCAAAGTTGGCTCCATCCATTTCTCTTTCTCTTCTGTTGTTCATAGTGTTGCCTCTACTTGAAATTCTGTTTTTCCATTTTGGCCTGTCCTGAATCCCATCCATCCATCCAACTCATGTACCATATTCTTATGGAGCCTTCCTTCTTCTTCATGTGTGTGTATTTCAATTTATTTCTGTAAGTTTTTAACCTACCTATCATTTCCTGCACTACATTCCAGATAACTCTGTATTTGTCCTTGCTGTTAGATTGTATGAGATACTTTCTCAAGATTCGTTTCATTTTAGTTATTTAATTTGGATATATTTATTCTGCATTTATTGTAACATGACATCACCTCTTTCCTTGGTATTTTATTCTCTAGAGACTAAATAGAAAATTTATCATACTACATTTACTTTGTAAGGCAGGGTTCATTTACAAAGTTGCAACAAGGAAACCTGATGCATGCCTGCATGAAGGGAAACTTACTGTTCATCCTATGTAAAGTAACAGGAGTGTTTTCAAAACCGTCTTAATAAGATTTGCTTATTGAGACAAAGAGCCATGACTTCATTCTTACTAACCTCAAAAGCATATTAAACTACAGTCAGTTTTGGCATTAATCCAGTTTTACCATTAACTCTGTCATAAATTTTGATTAAGGGGTATTTCCAGACTTTTGTAATTAAGGGAAGTGCATTAGGAATGTATTTCATGTGGAAATTTGTCATGTTCTGAAAAATACTGATGTTGTATGAATACCTGTAAACCTTAGGGATGGTAAAATTCATGGCTGAACAACCATTTTTCTGAAAAGAGAGTACCCAAAATTAGTTACAGGCTCAAGTCTAAATTTTTATTTTAAGAAATAATTGATTGAATTAAAATATTTCTTGGCTGTGTAAATTTCATAGGGGTCAGGAAGAAGCTGTATTTCATGGTTACCTTCTCTCAGTGTCATCAGCCCCATAGATATATTTTATAATAATTTGTCACTTTCTGTAATTATGGATTAATAAATATTAACTACTCACACAAGTCTGGATCAATAAATATATTTAGCTCTGAATTTGTCATAAGCTTTTATCTTCTAAAAGCCTTTTGAAGGGTGTGGTTATATCACGAGATGCTTTATCTATTTTCATTTTGCTGTATAGCATTTGGCTTCCCTGGTGGCTCAGTAAAGAATCTGCTGGTAAAGAATCCACCTGCAATGCAGGAGACCTGGGTTCGATCCCTGGGTTGGGAAGATCCCCTGGAGGAGGGCATGGCAACCCACTCCAGTATTCTTGCCTGGGAAATCCCATGGACAGAGGAGCCTGGAGGGCTACAGTCCATGGGGTCCCAAAGAACTGACTAGGACTGAGTGACTAAGCACAGCACCATAGCATTTAGAGAAAGTGAGATTCTCTCAGAATAAGTTTTACTTGATGTGGGCATTTATACATTTTAAATCTGTAAAATGTTTTATTCTGTTTTTCTATTGGCTTGCTTCATCAAATATGTGGGGGGTTTTCTTTAAGCATTTTGTCCCAGTGAAAATTTGTAGATTTCCGCCACGTCTGTTCAAGTGACTATAGCAGGGTTAGATCTACGTGATCCTCCTCTTAACTGGCTGAAACCATGACAACTTTTTTTTTTAAGGACTGTCTCTTTTAAAAAAAGTAGGGAGCGTGCTCAGTGTGGCCAGCTGTGCATCACTTTTCTAGAGTGAATTTTCCACTTTAGTATATTAAAATAGTAGTGACCATATTGCATCCTGGTGACAAAAAAGAACTAGTATATCTTTGAAGAGAATTTTGCTTCTCATCTGAACATAACTTAGTGACTGAAAGAATCCAGCTAAGTAATCTGTTTAAAATTAGTGTTTGGAGAATTATTTTCATAATCTGTCACTTGCATAATAAATGAAAACCAGATCATGTTTTTCAACAGTCATGAGAAAATATCTTTCTTCAACTTTTATAATAATATTAATTACTGCATCAATGAGCATTTATTTTGTGCTGTGTGCCCTCCTAAGTATTTTATTTGCATTAACTCACTTCATTTTTTTGGCTGCCTCATGAAGTATTATTAATATAAACTACTAAAATCTCCAAATTACAAAAGAGGAAATTGAGGTATATACAAATTAAATATCTCTCTAAGGCCATACAATAAATAATGGAGGTGATGGTAGCTTTAATTGTTTTTTTCTGAATGGAAAACTTTCTTTTTTTGGAGTTCCACTCATGCTAGCATTCAGCACTTTGTTAATTCATTTGTCTTTAAAAGGAAATTGGTAAAACTTGCACGTCTTCATGCTTTTTAATTTTTCTAAGAATAAATGATCATTTATTCTTTGGATTCTTACAGGGCATTCTACTTGGACAAGTCAAATTCACCACCAAACTCTACATCTAAAGCTGCCTACGTAGATAAGGTAAAAATAGACGATTGATTGACCCTATGTTTTACCATTTACCTCTTATTTAATTTTGTTGGTGTTGTTCTTGAGCATGGTGTCAGTGTAAAATTTGTGAGCTCCAATTCTGTTACCTCCATAATAAAATATTTTAGAAGGAAATGGCAACCCACTCCAGTATTCTTACTTGGAGAATCTCATGGACTGAGAAGCCTGGTGGGCTGCAGTCCATAGGGTCACAAAGAGTCGGACACAACTGAGTGGCTTTACTTACTTAGACTATAGGTTATAATGACTATGAATTATAGCCCATCTAAGAAGATTTCTTTCTATTAAACATGTTGAACTTTATGTTTATCATTTTTTTTTTTTTTCCTGCAGCTCATGAGGCCTCTCAATGTTTTGGATGAACTTTATCGACTGGTGGCCTCATTTATCAGATCCAAGCGCACGGCTGCCTGTGCGAACACGGCTTGCAGCGCCTCTGGAGTTGGGCTCCTGTCAGTGTCCTCGGAGCTGTGCAGTAGGCTGGGGGCCTGCCACGTCATCATGTGCAACAGCGGCGTGCATCGGTACGTGACCCCCACCTTGCTGCATCTTTGCCTGCATCTTCGCTACACCTCGTTATGTTTGGACTTTCTTGTTTATTACATTTAGCTCTGTGAAATTATAGCTGGAAACATATTTGGAATAAGACTTCAGAGATTCGTTAATTCTTACAGAGTTAATTTCTGGCTTTAGTTCTATTTTCAGTGACTGTTTATTCATACAAAATGAATGCAATCCCACATTTATATCACTCTGGCCTAGAAGCTTATCATTCTTTATATATCTTAAGATTTGTATTTTGGGTACAAAATTGTGCATCTGTTTCATGCACTCTAGGAACTTGCTTGGTAGGTGCTGGTGACTAGAATATTTTCTAGAAAAAGGGTTTTTTACCTTTTCTTCAGTGGTTTAGCTCCTTGTTACTCAGTTGTTGTAAGATGTTCTCTTGGGGTTACCACTGTCTTCCTACCTCTGGCAAAATCACAGTCCAAAAGCCCACATGGTATGCCTTCCTGAAACTGTAAGGAGGAGTTTTAGATGGATTCTATTCAGGTGGTTTATCTTAGGCATCAGTGCTCTGCTTGGGAAAGCCGGTAGGTACATAAATTCCTACAGCTGTATCAGATGCAAATATGAGTGGAGAAACCCAAGTCAGGTCCTTCTTCCTAATCACTTACTCCTCTTCTGTCACATCTCAGTTTTCACAGAGAAATGAAACCATATAAGTGAAAACAATAGAACAGGATTTAGTCCTCATTGTAATCTGGTAGGCAGAGAGTCTTCTGTCATCAGTCACAGTCTGTTCTTAGTATGAGGCCAGTTAGATTTGGAGAGAATAGTAGTTGTTGTTTATTCAAACTCACTTGGTACTTCATCCATGCGAAGGACTGCAGTTGGTGCTATTGGCTGGGTAACATCATAAATCGATGATGCTCATGTTAGAGACATGGGGCATGAACAACAAACAACATAAAATAATAGTAAATAATAATGTGACACAATAAGATAACAAAAATATAATACAAATAACAAATGACTTAGACTACAAGAAAAAAATAAATGACCTAGGAGAGTTACAGCTAAAAAATAAGAATCAGAAGCAACATATATCTTGGAGAGGGCTGGAACTTTCCCTGGAGAAGGTAGTGTTTGAACTGGGTTTTGATGGGTAGAGGTTTTGAAGAGGTAGAAAGAAAAAGTTGATTCAAGTCAGTAGGTTTTCATCTGTGAAATTCCATTTGACTTGATATGCTTGGATTATGGATTTCAAGTCCTACACAGCATGTCCTTGCTTATGAAGTGTGGCAAGACTTTGTTTCTCTAAAAGGAGCAATTGCACTTGTGTGAGTGACACAATATACAGAATTGTCCCCTTTATTTTAGTTGCTGAGTACTTTGTGCTCTATTGCAAGCTTACTCATGCTCACACTCAGTCACTCAGTCGTGTCTGACTCTTTAAAACCCTTTGAACTGTAACCTGCCAGTCTTCTCTGTGCATGGGATTCTCCAGGCAACACTACTGGAGTGAGTGCCATTTCCTCCTCTTGGGGATCTTCCCAACCCAGGGATTGAACCCACCTCTCCTGTATCTGCAAGCAGATTCTTTACTACTAAACCACCTGGGAAGCATTGCAAGCTTACTAAGAGCTTAAGTGAAATATCATCTGCAACTAAATGAGTTCAGCAGAGAAGTGCTCTCTCTGATCAGTCATGTTCAATCATTCTATTCTCATTCATTCATCCATTTATTTACTTTCCATTCACTCAGTTAATATACATTGAGCACAAGTTATGTGCCAGCACTGTTCTAGTTTCTGGTATCAAGCATTGAAAAAAAAAAAAAAGCCAAAACCTCCCTACTGTTATATAATGTAAATCATGTGGGAGTGAAACAGATGACAAAGTAAATAAATGGTAACATGGTAGGTGACATAAATACAGAAAGGAACAGAAGTCAGAGAGGTGACAGGGGACAAGATGGGATGAGGGGATTTCATCTTCCAAGGAGGAGGTTCTGTTGGGTTAGAGACCTGTGTGAAACGCAAGAGTGAGTCATGCAGATATCTCAGAGAAAGTGCATTCCATTGCAGGGAGCAGAGTGCGAATGTGGGAGTCCGAGTGGGAGCCAGCATGATGTGTCCAAGGAACATAGAGGCCACGGTGGCCTTGACACTCTGTATGTCGTCACCATGATTAATGTTCTTACTCTGCACTGGTGTTACGATCATAGTTATCTGAGGACTGTGACCACCAAGGGACATGCCAGGCTTCAAACTACAAGCATATTCTCCTATCTCCACATGAATTTACTGAAAGTTAATGCCTCTAAGTTTGCCATTTAATGCAGTTCCCTGGCAGTTCAGTGGTTAGGACTCTGCACATCAATTGCAGGGGGCCTGTGTTTGATCCCTGGTTGGGGAACTAAGATCGTTCAAGCCTTGTGGTATGGCCAAAATATTTTTTTCTAACTGCCAGAGTTTTTTAAACTCTAGAATTTTTTAATCCTAGAATCATGTCCAAATTGTCCAAGTTACTTTCTCATCTCTCCCATGGCAGTTTTAGAGTTTGATGATGGATGAGTAGGAGAAATATATTGGTGTTCCACAACCATTTCTTAATTGCTGTATTCATTGATGGATGTGTTGGAATCACAAGTAACGTTGAAATTCCAAAGTATTTTGGCTTTCTCCATTTCTGCAGTTCAAAATAAATATAGCTTTAGTTAATTCATTTCAGAGAGATTTACTGAGATGTAGGCAAAAATGCCCCATCACAGATGCTGAAATTAAGGTTAAAACTATTTGAAAATAGTACTGTTTTATTTTTCTATTATGCAGAATAATATAGGCATTTAGTAATATCTTTATTCTTTCAGGTAAGACTATGCTTAGATTTTTCATGGTGATAAAATGTGTGCTGATTTATATTAAAATCAGAAATCTTGCATAACACTGCTACTAAAATACTTCTTCAGTAATTATAATTCAGAAAGCTAGGAAGGAACCCAAGTAGATCCATACCTACCCTAATTATTGAACATAGAGGTTTACCTTAAGGTTCTGACAAAGGGGAGAAATTCAAAATATGAATTAGAATAAATATTACAGACTATTTTTAGCATTTACTTTTAAAATTAAGATGGGAAGTGGTTAACAATATGGCATCCACATTAGATAAGCAGTTTCCTGCCTTTTCTGATTTTATTCACCAAGAAAAAGGAATCTAAAATGTTTTAAAGTATTGAGTTGTAATCCTGTATTTGGTATTAAAGAGAAGAATGTGATTTTTCAGAATGAAAGGGCAGTTTTAATTAGCATTCATATCTAGATGTTTTAACAGCAACCTGAATTAGACGCCAGGGTGGCATATACTAGAGATAATGAAAGCTGGCTTTTGTTGTTGTTTAGTCACTAGTTGTGTCCAACTCTCTTCAAACCCATGGACTGTAGCCCGCCAGGCTCCACTGTCCTTGGGATTTCCCAGACAAGAATACTGGAGTGGGTTTTCATTTGCTTCTTCAGGGGATCTTCCCAACCCAGAAATTAAACTGAGTCTCCTCCTTGGCAGGTGGATTTTTTTACCACTGAGCCGCCAGGGAAGCCATAATGCAACATTAGGAGGAATAGAATTCAGGATGAATTATTAAAATCTTTTCATAGTGTTTGGCCCACCTTTGTTTTGATTAAATTCTCTTTCCCAGAGCAGTCCTTTGTGTGCATTACAATTCTACTGATGAACTTTCCTGCCTACACT
Organism: Aepyceros melampus; assembly: GCA_006408695.1. Lineage (NCBI taxonomy): Eukaryota > Metazoa > Chordata > Mammalia > Artiodactyla > Bovidae > Aepyceros > Aepyceros melampus. The sequence goes on along the minus strand of SJXQ01010899.1, from coordinate 44,919 downwards.
CCTCAATCATTCACTTGCGTTAAATACCTCCATTGTTATTGAATATTGGAAGAAGAAGATTGTCTTTTATTAAGATCAGGCTTTTTTTGCCTTTTAAATTGTGTCTGTGATATTAAAAGCTAGTTTGATAAATGGAAATTTTTCGAAGTTTCCATTTCGTTTTCCTCTCTCACACCTTCTATCAAACAACATACATCTGAACATAGTTCTGTTAGCACCTATAGTTTTATAAGGGCTTCCCTGGTGGCCCAGTGGTAAAGAATCCACCTGCCAGTGCAGGAGATGTAGGTTCAACCCCTGGGTCTGGAAGATCCTTTCAAAAAGGAAATGGCAACCCACTCAAGTTTTCTTGCTTGAGAAATTCCATGGACAGGGGAGCCTGGCGGGCTACAGGGATTGCATGGGATTGCAAAGAGACAGACCATGACTGTCTTTACTCCCCTATTGCCATGTTGCTCCTCCCCGCTTCCCTCTCCCCACTGGTAACCAAAAGTTTGTTTTCTCTGTCTGTGAGTCTGCTTTAAAGCTCTCTTTTGTACCATGCAGTTGATTGCTGCAGCCCTTCCAAAAGCGTGCCAGAGGGTTTCTAAATTTCCCTATTACTTCCTTCTGCCGAATCCTTCCATTCATTGTGGTTTTTCATTTTGTTTTGTTTCTTTCTCCCCATCACTGCTTAATAGCCAACTGTTTTCCTTTAATCATTATATTGACAAGTCAGCATATTGCAAAAGTTATAAAACCCAAGCCTGAGCCTTACCACCTCCAAAAACAAAGATTCCACGTCCCTTCCACGATGTTTATTTTTGCTTCCTTCCCCAGTGGCAACAAGTAGGTGGACATTTCAGAGGCTTCCTGAAAGGTTAGGTCAAGGAAATTTCTAGTGAGGGCAGGGACTCTGGAATCACAGCGTTTCCCTCTGAGAACTCGTTCCAAGGGGTTTTTGTCCATGTCCTCTTTTAATCTCGGGCTTCCCTGGGGGATTAGAGGGTAAAGCGTCCGCCTCCAACGCGGGACACCCAGATTCAATCCCTGAGTCAGGAAGATCCCCTGAAGAAGAAAATGGCAACACACTCCAGTACTCTTGCCTGGAAAATCCCATGGACAGAGGAGCCTGGGAGGCTGCAGTCCATGGGGTCGCAAAGAGTCGGACATGACTGAGCAACTTCACTTTCCTTTCCTTTCTTTTAATCTATTCATGACAGATTTTCAGTGGTGTAGGCATTCTGGGATGATCCTTCAGAAAAATGGGTCATTTGAGCCCAGGCCTCACGTCTGACCCACCTGTGATGTCTGAGCACCAAAGCCTTGGAGATCTGTACACGTAAATTACCTTTAATCTTCAAGCTTGGTTGTGAAGATGAATCTCTTCCAGGAAACAAGGCCCATCGTTAGCTAATATACTTGGCGTTCAGTCACCAGTGGGGGATGTGAGCAGCAGCATCAGAAGGGGCTGGCTCGCTGTGGCAGGGCTTCACCAGCACCTGCAGCAGCGGCACCATAGCTGCCTTGTTCTGAATCCCGCACAGGTATGAGGAGGAAACAGCCTATGGCAAGGCCTGTTCTCATTATTGAAAAGCGTGATGATAATGAGCCCGCTGGCTGCCATTTATGTATTCCAGTGTTGGACTGCTTTTTCTTTTATACATTCTGGAAACTCATTTTAACATATATAAAGCTTTAGGAGCTAAAAAATACTATATATATGAAGTTTCTAATTGAAAAGGAGTATATTTCCAAGATGCATTTCTTAGTTGGTTATTTAGAAACTGAGACATAGTTTCACACTGGATAGTATGCAGAGGGTGGTTGAATTCTCAGTCATCCATCTTCCAGCAGAAATGTACAAAACCCATCATGTGACCATAAATAAAACCCAAAATATGACTCTCAGCATTTTTTTCAGGAAAATGAAATCCAGGAATTAAAAAGAACTAAAGAGAAATGTGTATTACTAGTTTGGTTAATGAAATAGTTGTTTAAAGTGAAAATAAACAGTGTAGTGATTCTTAATTCATAGAAACAATTTTTTAAATTCTTTTTTAAGGGAACTATCAATTAACAATTTTAAAAATCACTTTTGTTTGACTTTAAAGAACTCTTTCTTAGCAATATTTTATTCTGTCATCACCATGACATCAAAGGGCAAATTGACAAATAGGCTCAGGGTAAGGAATGCAGACTCTTATAAAAAGTGGAGCACTCAAGGTAACCTGGCGTAGGTGATCAGAGTCCTAACAGAGAAGATGATGATGCTGCAACAAAAAGCATCAGACACAAGGAGTAGATTTCCTCTGGGGATTTCTGTATGTAGGTTACATTCTAGGTATGGGAGGGGAAAAAGTAAATGATTGCTATAAGCAAATGTAACTTTAAAATTGTATCCACTTATTTTTTGTCCAAAAATGCATTAGAAATTTTAGTAATGATATTAGTGGAAATACTTGAATTTTTAATCTCCAGAAAGATGGCTAACTAGAACAGAAGAAACTGGTAACTCATGGTGCCAGGATCCTGTACATTCCCAATAAGAAGTCTTAAATTATGCTCTTATAGTTAGGAATCTAAAATATGTTAGTATAAAGCACTTATTTTGTATAAGGATAGTAGTAGCAATGAGTGATAGTAGCAGTGAGTAGTGATATTTAAAATTGTCGTTAGATATGGCTGCAGTTTAGATTACTTTTCTTTAACAGTTATAATTTGATTATGGCCAATGCAACTGTTCCCATTTGTTAATATCTAGTAAAATCATTAATGAATTATACCAAAAAAAAGTGAAAATATAAAATTGTGTACCAATATTTAGAAGGGAAAAAATAAAATGGTATAATAATAGGGCTCTGGGAGAAAGACAAAATATATCTTACTTATGCTACAAGTATACATCTACTTACTCTAGCAAACTTAAAGGAGCAGAAAATAGAATTATGGGGAGGAGGTGAAAAATGAGGAGACATTGGTCAAGGGGTACAAAGTTTCAGCTACACAAGATGACTGATTCGAGATCTGATATAACAATGTGAATATACTTAATATTGTATTATATTCTTGACATTTGCTAGGATCTTAAGTGCTTTTACCACCAAAAGAGGAAAGAAAAACAACAACAACAACAAAGACTGGTAACAATGTGAGGTGATTAGTTAATTAGCTTAATTGTGAAGAATATCTTACAATGTATATGTATATCAAATCACCAAGTTGTATACTTTAAATTTATATGAGATTTGTTAATTATACTTCTGTTGAAAGCTAGGGGAGAAGAAAGAAAAGTAAACCCAGATCTTCAAATTATATTAAGTTGTAAAGTAGGCAAATAAAACACCACAGTTTATGCTAATTTAAGCAACCAGATAAGTAATTTTATTCTCTTAGAATTATATCAAATATCTCAAATATGATAGAAGTTTTATTCTTTTACCTTTTTCCATTATCTCTTAGTAAAGTTCTTTCCCCCAAAGAGGTGACTAGATTTGGATATATGGGTTTTTTTTCCTGAATTTTTCTTTGCAGTTGATAGAAGTCTTAATAAATTAGTACATTAAATTATTCTATTTAAAAATGTTCATCACTTTCATTAGATTACTGTGAAAGAAGAATAAAACAGTAATTATGAGTCACTTCTTATTGTAGTGGTTTCTAGCTCAGATTGCCAGTAATCGTGTGTTGTTGGCTAGGCAAGCTTTAATGTCAATACTTATAAAGTGAGATCTTATACCTTATTACTTTCTATCATTAAAATTGGAAAATTCTAGGTACATTAAAAATATCTTGAGAAAATAATCTAAATACATAATTATAAGTGATATTTCATCTGATTTTGCCAAACCCAGTTTTTCTATTTAACTAGTAAAATTTAAGTACTTACATTTCTGAAACTGAGCTATTTGAAAGTGACAAGTGTAGAATAACTTTAAATTACAGTGTTAAACAGGGCATGATTCTGCAGATTTTATTTGAAAGAAACTGAAGCTATTGTTTTCCCTGAACCTGCAAAATTATATAAAAACCAAAGTTCCAGTCATTCTCTAAGATGTATTCCTGAGGATGTCATGGGTAGTGGTTTTATGAGTGCTCTAATAACTGTCATAAGCCAAATTGTCTACCCTCCAGAGGAGGGAAGAAGTATGGGTGTCTCACCAATATAAATGTTTCATTGGCCAGCACTTTCAGAATTGCCTCTTTTTCTGTGTGACCTGGAGCAGGAGAGCAGATGATGTGGAGGTTTTATTTGAAAGAAACTGAAGCTATTGTTTTCCCTGAACCTGCAAAATTATATAAAAACCAAAGTTCCAGTCATTCTCTAAGATGTATTCCTGAGGATGTCATGGGTAGTGGTTTTATGAGTGCTCTAATAACTGTCATAAGCCAAATTGTCTACCCTCCAGAGGAGGGAAGAAGTATGGGTGTCTCACCAATATAAATGTTTCATTGGCCAGCACTTTCAGAATTGCCTCTTTTTCTGTGTGACCTGGAGCAGGAGAGCAGATGATGTGGAGGCAGCTGATGGGAGGAAGCAGCAATTTCTGCCTCTTTGATGTTAATTTCAGTGGGCACTAGGTCATCTAATCCTCTGGAGGAATACCAAGAAGAGATTTCAATCCTTTTAAGCAGGAAGAAGGTAATGTAACACCTGTTACAGGTTTTAAAGCATGGATAGTGTTTACCAGGTGACAGAATGGAGGAGGACATTTCCCTGTAAAGGAATGGTATGAAAATATAATACTGAGGGGTGCAAAATAGCATAGGAAGGGGCTGAAGGTCACAGTAAAGAGTTTGCTATTTCTGGACACTGAAATGAGGAGGAAGCCGTCCTGGGAGATGAAAGGAGCAAGAAAGACAGGAATTGGAGCATGGAACGTCCTGCCTACTGAGTTAAGAGTTGGGGACTCCTTCCCAGAGGCTCTAAGAAGCCAGTGAAGGACTTATAGCAAAAGAATGGCATGGTTAGATACTTGAAAAATATTTTTTAAATGAAGAGCAGTACCATGGTCTACAATTGGACAAGGAGAGAGGCAGGGAGACAGCCAGGATTTTAAGAACTTCAGTCCGTGATGAGGTCCAAAACTAAGGCCTGGGCACAGAGTTAGAAGGGAAAAGACATGTGAAAAGTATGGAACGGCAATACACAGAACTGGGTAACTGGTGAGGAGTAAAGAACAGGGGAGAGAGATGCTGACTATTCCAGTGTGGACTTAAAAAAAATGCTCAACATGGGAGCTGCAAATTAAGTTTATCTGGGACAAAATATCCCAGGACTGCAGCCTGGGAGACAGTACCTCAGATAGCTCTGAGAAACTGCTCTACGGAAGCTGCCAAGGAGGCTGGTATATATAAGGTTTTGGTGAAGGGGGAATACATGCAACCAAGCACATATTTTTCCAGAAGGTTCAGCTCGTCATGAGGAACAGCCATCACCATAAAGGATTTCAGTGCTTTTCTAGACATAAGGAGATACATGAATTGGGTTCATAAAATCAGCTTCTGAAAACGTCTATCTGAAGACCCGTCCTGCCAGTTTTTCCTCCCAAGCAGAGTGTCTCATTTCTGCTTTCCCCCGAACTCCTTTCAAGGGGATGTTGAAAGTCAGCAGCTGCATTGCTGCTGCTGCTGCTAAGTCACATTAGCACATGATTTAATCCTTGTAGAAGTAGATGGCAAGTGCCCATGACAAGTGCCAATTTGCAGTTAACCTCAGCGTGGAATGACGGAGGGAAGGGAGGCTGCTGTGGTGGGGGGTGGGGAAGATATGCATTTGTCATTGAGGGGATTGTGGAGACAGATGTTGCATTAAACTACAACATGTTGAGTTTTAGATGTCCATGGTATACCTGTGTGTGTGCGCTCAATCGTGTCTGAACTGTTTGTGACCCCATGGACTGTAGTCCGCCAGGCTCCATTCTATCCATAGGATTTTCCAGGCAAGAATACTGGAATGGGTTGCCATTTCCTCCTCCAGAGGATCTTCCAGCTCAAGGATTAAACCCGTGTCTCTTGAGTCTCCTGCATTGGCAGGCAGATTCTTTACCACTGTGCTACCTGGGAAGCCGTACCTATATAGGGATGTCCTTTGATGGATTCATACTCAGCAAGGACTAAAGTTGTATGTGAGTACAAGTGGGTATAATAACAACAAATAATCAGTATATATATAATCTCAAAGGGTAATGGAAAAACAGTACTAAGAGTTTTCTGGGAACACGCTTCAGCTGTTAGGAGCAGAGAAGAGGTATTCCAAGAACAGACACAGAAGCGTAATAACAGAAGACTCAGCTGCCAACTATGGAAGGTGAGAAAAGATCACCAAGGAGTGTGTTAAAAACATTAAGAATCCTTGATTCTCTACCACCAGTCCCCTGTACACCCAAGAGCCTCAGAATAAAGCACTGTAGGATCTATGAGAAAGGAATGAAAAATACTCAAGCAAAGTTCTGCTTAGTATCTTGCATAAACAGGTCAAAGAGAAAACAATTATCCTGTCAAAGGATGGGGGCAACAGATGAAAATTACATACTGGACACCCCTTAAGCATTGGTGTCATCAAAAAACCTGCAAGAATTGAGGACAAAAGTCCAGTAGCCAAAACAGATGGACTAGAGAGGGAGTGTTGAGGACCTTTGGTAGCCAGGATTAGGGTCCTCACCTATTCAGTTAAATTCCAAAAATAAAAACAAAACAGAAGTGAAATAAACTGGGGAAAGGGTCCCAGGCTGGATCATTTTAAATGCAGAGAAGCAGGTTCAAGCCTGGTGGCTGTGGTCATGAAAGTCCTACCTTACCCACAGATTTTTCATATTCATGTACATTTTCAGCCTAGCAAACACCTCTTACTGTGGCCAAATGCTCAGTTACTCGTCCTCCAAAGGTCCATAATTGCCTCTGCACTCACCACAGCAACGAACCATGTCGGAGTAGAACATGCCTTAATGTGCTTGATGAGAAGGGAATGAGGGCTATAGAATGTGTATGCCTGGCAGTTGATTTTGAAGCCTAGGTTTAAAGATAGACATTGAGAACTTTCTGAGAATGTACTGAAAGTTGCAATAGAAAAGTCCTATTATCTTTAATGGGAATTTCATGGCTAATTCTCTGTGCAGTGCTGAAAATGTGCCCTTTAAACACAATTGCTTTTTTGCCTTAAGATATATGGAGTGAGCCAGAGTATTCAATTTGGCTCTGCTTCTGCTGCCAGGATCTCTTTCCAGCTGTTGCCCGCTGCTTCTCCATTCTGTTCAGTGGTTTTCTATGGTGCCACTCTCTGCCTGTCATCCCTCTGCTTTCTTTTCAAATATTTCATTAACCCCTTATCTTTCAGCTCTCAGACTGTGAACCATAGGAGTTGGTACAGAAGATTTCATCAGCACTGCCTATTTGACAAGAGTCAAATAATAATGTTGAATGGGCTTCCCAGGTGGTGCTAGTGGTAAAGAAACTGCCTGCCAATGCAGTAGACGTAAGAGATGCAGGTGGGGTTCCTGGGTGGGAAGGATCCCCTGGAGGAGGGCATGGTAACCCACTCCAGTATTCTTGCCTGGAGTATCCCATGAACAGGGAAGTCTGGCAGGCTACAGTCCATGGGATCACTTGTGAGTCGTTCACAACTGAGCACATGCACCCACATATGTCTGTCTGTAAGTGTATTATTATTCTTTAAAACAAATAGCTGTTTGCTTGTTTTTCACATTTAAAAATATTTACTTGTTTCATTAAGAAAAGTGCCTCCTCTGTTATAAGGGGAAAAGGACAGAGGTGTTGGGTTTTTGAAATCCCTGCTGACTGGTGGCAGTTTTCTTAAGCTTTTCATTTGTCACAAACACAGTGTTCAGGGTGGCCCAGGTGGGAAGGATCAATAGATCTGCAGTGGGCTTTCCATATTAATTTTGCAGACACTCTGCATGTGTTGAACCATACTAGTCACTTCAGGATTGATTCCTGTGTAACATAGTGCCTTAACCCTCTGATGTATAGTTCTTCCTCGGTGTGAAGTATAATAAAAAGAAGCAAGGAAAATAACACCCTGAAACATTAAACAATTAGTTTCTTCAATTGGGTGCTTCCTTCTGGTTGTCGATAGACTTTTCACAGTGGTGCCCTGTGCTCAGTAGTTAAAAGTAATTAGAAGCCAGAATAAATGAGATTCCTGCAGGAATGAACATGCCTTACACAGAACAGTACATTTCGTATACAAAAATACAAATCTGTAGTAGAGAAGGAACACGATCTTCTTTCAGCTTATTTTTACTACTTGATTGATTTACAGTCAATATTGTTCAGCAGTCTGTGAAGCTAGTTCCTTCTTAATCATGAACACATTTCAGTACGAGGAGGACCACATTCATGGTGAAGTGGTTTGGGCTGGCTGCATTAGTATCTGCCTGAATGATGCACTGAGCATATAAATGCTGAGACCAAGATTGGGACTGTTGAATTATGCATCTGGGAAGCTGAGAGTCTCTAAATGCAGTGATCTTTGTGATGTGATTTTTTTATAATGGACGCAGTCCTAGATTTTGAATCAGAAAACTGGTTTTGAATCCTGTTACTTGCTGTGTGACCATGATTATATCACCTGGTCTCTTAGAGACTTAGTGGTGTAATAGAAATAATAATTTATTTTTGAAAAAGATGACATGAGAATTAAGTGAGCAATATATGTGAAAGCATCAGGGAAGGACCTGGCAATAGTGTACACTCAATTGTTTCTGTCTTAATCTCTGTTTCTAATAACGAATCCATCTTCTCACTTCAGAGGTAGAAATATGAAATGCAATTGACTAGATCATTTTGTTGTTATTGTTCAGTTGCTAAGTCATGTCTGACTCTTTACCACCTCATGGGCTACAGCACACCAGGCTTCTCTGTCCTCCACTATCTTCTGGAGTTTACTCAAATTCATGTCCATTGAGTTGTCGATGCTATTTAACCATCTCATCCTCTGCTGACCCATTCCCCTTTTGCCTTCAGTCTTTCCCAGCATTAGGATCTTTTTCAGTGAGTCAGCTCTTCACATAAGGTGGACAAAGTATCAGAGTTTCAGCTTCAGCATCAGTCCTTCCAATGAATGTTCAGGGTTGATTTCCTTTAGGGTTGACTGGTTTGATATCTTTGCTGTCCAAGAGACTCTCAAGAGTTTTCTCCAGCACCATAGTTAGAAAGCAGACTAGGTCATACCTACTAAAGTAGGGGAAACCTTGTATCTAAAACGAAATCAGTGGTTGCTAAGGGAGTAGGTATTAAATATTCTCACCACACACACACACAAAAAAGTAATTAATGTGATACCATGGAGGTATTAGTTAACTCTACAGTGGTTATCATTTTACGTCATATAAGTGTATCAAATCAATATATACACACTTAACCAGCACAATGTTATATGTCAATTCTCAATAAAGCTGAAAGAATCACAGTGATGAGTCACAGTAACATGACAGAGGTGTATGAAAATATGAGCTCACTCCTCTGATCTTTTAAAAGTGGAATACAGAAAACAGTGTATTGGATCCTATTACAGCTTATTTTTAGAATCCTCCATTGATAGCTTATAGAAAGTCCTTTAAGAACAGCAGAACTGGATCCCCTTGAATTCAGGGATGGGAAGTCTTCTTCCCTTGAGTCAAAACCAAGAGTATATGTTAAAACAGAGACAAGTGTTAGGACTTGGAAAGAATCAGGCACTAGCATTTGTTTGCAAGTCATTCATGGAGGGAGGGAGTAGCTGTTTATGGAGCATTGCTACGGGGCATGCTCTGTGTTGCCCCAAACCAGGGATGAAAGACGGCCTTGCTCTCCTGGCACTTAACAGTCTGAGGTCTTGATGAGGGGACCACGTTAGGAAGCCAGTCAGCCGTATTGTGTGGCACCAGTTCTCATATGGACAATAGGAGAAAGAGAGCCAAAAGATTGATTTTTTTTTCCAGTGAAGTGACTCAAAGAAATAGACACATGCTTTTGAAACTACAGAAGAGATGAAGCATACATCACATGTCATTTTGACAGTGTAAAAGAACTGATTCTGCTAGGGTCCCAACCATTGTCTTCTGAACCTGGAAAATATTGGTAAATTGTAAATGGACCATTTTGATGAGAGAATAGTAATAATTAATAGAATTGATGTAAGGCTAATAAATCAATATAGTGTAATGTGTGATTTCCTCACATTACCAAAACCCATCCAGAGATGCTCATCAGAAGCCATGGTAGGAGCAGTGGTTCAATCCAGAAAAAGGGAAATGCAAGTCATTGCATAAGAAAGAAAAGCTGTATCACGTTTAGAAATTCTAAGGGAATCTGTGATTGGTTTTTTACTAAAATTTATTGTCTCTACAATTCAGTTTTTACTGTACCACGTTTATTTAGTAAGTGAACATTTCTTGAACAAATATATGGCCAGTGTAGAGTATAAAGAAATTAATTGCATCTTTTAGGAGTTACCTATAATACTGTTGGAACACATTAGGAATTCATGTAAATTTTTTAATAATTGTTTATTGAATGCTTACTTGATCCCAGGAAGTATACTAGTTCTCAGAAGGTTGCAATCAATACAGGCACTAGTCTGGCCTATTTGTGGTGGAAGTGACAGTAAATATTAATGAAAGTTGCTAACATTTGTTGAGAATATACTACAAGCTATATATATATATGCTGTCCTAAGTATGAGGCATGAATTATTTTATGTAATTCTCAGAGCAACACTCTGAGGTGCATGCTATCCTTAAAGTCAATTTATAGGTGAGAAAACAGAGTTTTAGAAACTTATGTAATGTACCCAAAGTCACAGAATTATCAGCAAATTCAAGCTCCAACCCTGGGGGTTAGCCTCTAATGCCCATATTCTTCATCCCTACACCTTTCAGACAAGTATAATAGAGCATGACCAGAGGTATGATATGTGACCCAAACCAGGGCATCAGTGAGGAGCAGCATATGAGAACCATGGAAGGAGGTGACTTCAAGGTACTGTGAACGGTAGAGTTGAAGCGTGGAGGAGAAGTAAGGAAAACCGGATTCCATATTGTGACGACTTTGTGTTTCAGGTTACCAAATGGAAAGCCATTGAAATGTTTGCCTTTTCATCTGCATTTTTAAAAGGTCACCTCCGAAGAATGGTGGGAAGAGACAAGATAAAAGGAGTCAGAATGAGGTCACATCAATCTAGGCAAGAGATGATACTAGCAGTGCAGCTCAAGTGGAGAGATTTGAGAGATAGTAAAAAATATAAAGTGGACTTCCCTGGTGGTCCAGTGGATAAGAATCTGCCTGCCAATTCAGAGGATGTGGGTTCGATCCCTGGTCCAGGAAGATCCACGTGCCACAGGGCAGCTAAGCCTGTGAGCCGCAACGGCTGAAGCTGGTGCACCTAGAGTCCATGCTCTGCAACAAGAGGAGCCACCACAATGAGAAGCCCACTTGCACAACTAGAGAAAGCCCATGCGCAGCAATGAAGACCCAGTGCAGCCAGAAATAAATAAGAAAATTAAATTTAAAATAGATCAATACTTCAATAAATGCAATAAAACAAACATTTTTAAAAAGAAATATGAAATTGACAAGCATGAAAGATTCCCTGGTCCAGGAAGATCCACGTGCCACAGGGCAGCTAAGCCTGTGAGCCGCAACGGCTGAAGCTGGTGCACCTAGAGTCCATGCTCTGCAACAAGAGGAGCCACCACAATGAGAAGCCCACTTGCACAACTAGAGAAAGCCCATGCGCAGCAATGAAGACCCAGTGCAGCCAGAAATAAATAAGAAAATTAAATTTAAAATAGATCAATACTTCAATAAATGCAATAAAACAAACATTTTTAAAAAGAAATATGAAATTGACAAGCATGAAAGATACTAGAGTAGATACCTTAGTACATTTATCTCTTATAATTGATGAGCTTGGTTCGAATGGCTTGGGAGCTTATAACATAATCTGGAGGTGAAACAATGGGTCATCTTAAATAACTAGAGAAAGGTTATGCTGCTGCTGCTGCTGCTAAGTCGCTTCAGTCGTGTCCGACTCTGTGCGACCCCATAGATGGCAGCCCACCAGGCTCCCCCGTCCCTGGGATTCTCCAGGCAAGAACACTGGAGTGGAGTGCCATTTCCTTCTCCAATGTGTGAAAGTGAAGTAGCTCAGTCATATCCGACTCTTAGCGACCCCATGGACTGCAGCCTACCAGGCTCCTCCACCCATGGGATTTTCCAGGCAAGAGTACTGGAGTGGGGTGCCATTGCCTTCTCCAAGAGAAAGGTTATAGGAAAACAATAATTTTAATCTTGACCACACCCACTCTGGGAAGGCTTTACAAAAATGGGAGGGTTGAAGACACTACAAATATTGCACATACACCTTTAAGGAATTAAATAATTTCTACATCTTATTTCTTCTCACAACTTTCTTATTTTGTTAAATGCTGGCACTTACATTAATATTTAAAAATTAGCAAATATGAGAATCTTGGATTGTGCCATACTTAATATACCCATTACTGTACTGTGTCTTTTAAACAGTGTGTCTAAGAACTAACTCATTGGACACCTTAAATTATAGTGACTTTGTAGCACATTTCAAGAATTTTAAGATTGAGATTAATAAGAGAATGTTAGTGGAGAATCTCTAACTCATCTACGTCCTCCAACTGCTTTTTCATTTATTATTATAGTCACTATGATTGGCTCGGTTGCGTCTTAGTTGTGGCTTGCAGGATCTTTCCATGTGGCTCACAGGCTTCTCTCTAGTTTAGGCATGTAGGCTCAGTAGTTTCACACGGGCTTAGTTGCCCCGAGGCACGTGGGATCTTAGTTCCTCGACCGGGGATTGAATCCCCATGCCCTGCATTGGAAGGCAGATTCTTAACCCTTGGAGGACCAGGCAAGTCCTTGTTTTTAGTTTGTAATGGCTGAATAAGATGGGATCATGAGAAAAGCACAAGCACGAAGTATAAAAACATTTGGAAAGTTAGCAGAATCATTGACATTATCTTCACCGGGGAAAAACGTGCCTTTAGTCAAAGATTGCTGAAACTAATTTGCCTTAGGCTTCCTAGGTTCAGATGATGCAAAATGCATAAAACCAGGGGGTCGCAGGATCTTCCACCTGTCATAAAAAACTTCTGGATGTGAAAGAGTGGTAGGAAAGTAGTAGTCGTAGCTACTGTTTCAGCTTATTTCACCTGTTTCACCTTCTCTTGGGATTGACATAGTCATTATTATCCTCTCCAAAACTTGAATGCTGCCCAGGTAACTTCAACTTAGTAAAGGATCCTGGAGAGTCACAGCTGATTAGATTCCTAATAACTTATTAGTGACAGTCACTTGAACAAGGATAATGGACCTGGCTTTTAATTAAAGAAGGGGAAAAGAAGCTTTTTATAGAATAAGGGAAATGATTTTATGTTTTAAGATCTAAATCAGTGTGATTCTAAATATAAATGGCTATAATTATATAAAGACATATAGTTCACATGATAATATTATCAAATAATAGATTCTTTAGGCTGTTCTTATACATAGACTCTGAGCCATGTATTTGACCTAAGGGAATTTTTTCCCTCTTATTCTCATGACCAAAGGCAGCATCACAGAAAAGATGGTGAAAATGAGGCAATACACATGAAGTCCAGAGCTAAAAAAACAAAATCAAGACTGTTATCATTGGGTGCAGTTCTACACTGGGGCTAACCTTGCTGATTTTAAAATGGTTAAATATTTATTTCACTTTGTATTTATTTAGCTTCCCAGGGCCTCGCAGTTGGTGCTAGTGGTAAAGAAGAATCCGTTAACCGATGGAGGAGGCTCAGGTTCCACCCCTGGGTCAGGAAGATCCTCTGGAAGAGGAAATGGCAACCCACTCCAGTATTCTTGCCTGGAAAATTCCATGGACAGAGGAGCCTGGAGGGCTACAGTCCGTGGGGCTGCAAAGAGTCAGACATGACTAAACAAACACACACACACACACTTATATAGCACAAAATCAAATTAACCTTTATATTAATGCAAATTATTCCAAGTGAAATTTTGAAATAAACATTGAGTAAGTATTGAAATATTTAGCTAATTTATATAAAAAGTTTGTTAGAGGACATGTCTATTTTTGCCTTTTCCAGCATCAGTCAAAATCATTGTTTGGCATATGGTTCCTCAAACTCAGAAACCCAAACACATGCCTTTTAATTGTGGCTGTGTGTCTTCCATTTATCATATTTTTCTAGGAAATTATTCTGCTAACTATACTGCACTAGCAAACACAAAAAAGTGAACATACTTATCCAGGTACTTCAATTATGTTATTCTTGCACAAAAGAGTTAAATATCACTGCTCAAGAAAGAAATATGTATTCCTGATTGCAGTGACTTCAGTGGGGTTTGTTTTGGGACACAGTTTTCAGTCATAATTGAGTATGTAATATTTCTAAGGGATCCAATTGAAGTGCTCAGATGGTCAGTCATGTCCGACTCTTTGTGACTCCGTGGACTGTAGCCTGTCAGGCTCCTCTGTCCATGGCATTCTCATAGCAAGAGTCCTGGAGTGGGGTACCATTTCCTCCTCCAAGGGATCTTCCCAACCTAGGGGTCAAACCTGAGTCTCTTACATCTCCTGCATTGGCAGGCAGATTCTTTACCACTAACACCAATATTATACTCAGCTTCAATGTTTAAAATATGGAGACATAAATGCAAAATATACTTTGCTAAAGAGTGCATTTTTCTCAATTACACTTTAAGTTTTTTTTTTTCAACTTCAACATCTACATAATGTGAATTTAAGGCAAAATTTTGTGGCTACAAATTCAGAGATCTTCATTGCACTAGTTTTTCATAGTTTTTATTTAATATGTCAGTTTATAACTATCTGAAGGGTCCTCCTCCACTAGTAATGACAAAGTTTGGGACCACCCCAAGAGAGAACAATATAGTGATTAGCTGCCAAACAAAGCATTAGAGGTCCTGACTGTGAACATTCTGAAAGCCAGCAAATAAATCCACAGCTCAAAGCCATAAATGTCACGTTGTTTTGGTCTGCTATGTCAGTTTCACCGTGAGTTACTGCATCACCCTTTGGTCCAAAAGGGGTGACACATCTCCCCAAGTGTTCAATTTGATGCACTTCAACCCTTCAGAGATGGGCTTCCTTGTTCAGTATAAATTGAGTCAATATTAAATGTGGCTTTAGAACTCTGGAGGTTTAAAATGTAATTTGAGTAAAACTGTTTTTTTATCTGTGATTTTGCTAAATGACCAAATACATAGACGGTCCTTGGACTTGGAGAATCTTTTATCTAATTTATTAAAGATGTCATGAGTCATCTTAAAAGATAAACATATTAAAAAACAAAGATTAACACATAACTAGCTTCAGATAAGAATTGAAGTCTCAAAAGTGAACCAAATAGAGTGTAAATAGATACAAGTTAATAAATGGTTGAAATGTAATATGGTGCATTTAAACCAATTTAGGGAGCTGAGCTTTATCTCTCCAGTTGAGGGGAGGGTTTGGATGTCGATCATTGTGGAGCCCAGGCATCAAGAAATAGGACTGACATTTCATGTGCTTTTTCTGACCCTAACACTATAGTTTGACATACAAAATTGATATCTCATGTTCTAGGATCAGTTGGGAAAAGCATTTGAATAAAAATAACAGACTTATATGAAACATATGCCAAATTATAGTCAGGTAAACTCTACTTCCGGAGAGGCAGTGGCACCCCATGCCAGGATACATGCCTGGAAAATCCCATGGACGGAGGAGCCTGGTGGGCTGCATGGGGTCACAAAGAGTTGGACATGATTGAGGGACTTCACTTTCCCTTTTCACTTTCATACATTGGAGAAGGAAATGGCAGCCCACTCCAATGTTCTTGCCTGGAGAATCCCAGGGACAGGGGAGCCTGGTGGGCTGCCGTCTCTGAGGTCGCACAGAGTCGGACATGACTGAAGCGACTTAGCAGCAGCAGCAAACTCTACTTCAACCAAACCCCAATTTATAAAGAAGAT
>SJXQ01010899.1:0-28362 GCA_006408695.1 Aepyceros melampus | reverse complement strand
GTTAAATAAGCAGGGTGACAATATACAGCCTTGACGTACTCCTTTTCCTATTTGGAACCAGTCTGTTGTTCCATGTCTAGTTCTAACTGTTGCTTCCTGACCTGCATACAGGTTTCTCAAGAGGCAGGTCAGGTGGTCTGGTATTCCCATCTCTTTCAGAATTTTCCACAGTTTATTGTGATCCACACAGTCAAAGGCTTTGGCATAGTCAATAAAGCAGAAATAGATGTTTTTCTGGAACTCTTTTGCTTTTTCCATAGCATCATAATCTTATGGAAGAATTGACCACACATTTCAACATCAGCATTATTTTAAACTTAAAAATTGTCATCAAATATGAAAATCTAGAGAAAGTTCTGTAGTGCGTGAACCATATGTATGGAAGAATATTCCACAGAGTAGCTTCTGGGTTCTGTAACCTTCTAACCTGCTTGTTCTCCACCACACACAGTCCTCGATACCCCAGGATATGAACATATTGCATTACAGCCTTGGGCCCTGCACCTTCTTTTCAATCTTGGGTGAATCTGTATAGTGAAAGTGAAATTGGCTCAGTCACGTTCAGCTCTTTGTGACCCCATGAACTATACAGTCCATGGAATTCTCTAGACCAGATTATTGGAGTGGGTACCATTCCCTTATCAAGGGGATCTTCCAAACTCAGGGATTGAACCCAGGTCTCCCGTATTGCAGGTGGATTCTTTACCAGCAGATTCTTTACTGAGCCACAAGGGAAGCCCTAATCTGTACCGTGGGCAGTAAGAATACTCTGGAGTCCATTACTACACCAGGATGTTGTAATAACCTAACTGTAAGTGACTGAATCATATTCACACATCTGTGCGTGCTAAGTCGCTTCAGCCCTCTCTGACTCTTTGCTACCCTATGGACTGTTGTCCACCAGGCTCCTCCATCCATGGGATTCTCCAGGCAAGAATACTGGAGTGGGTTGCCATGCTCTCCTTCAGGGCATCTTCTCCACCCAGGGATTGAACCTGAATTTCTTACATCTCCTGTACTGCAGGCAGGTTCTTTACCACTGGTGCCTCCTGGGAAGCCTGAATCATATACATAGGTCCCAGTAAACCTAGGCTAAACACATCCCTAACTCCCTGTAGCTCAGTTCCAGAAAGAACTATGGCCATTTGAACATTCCAGAATATGACAGAGGCATAAAGAGTCAACAGTCATAAACACTTGCAGTAAAATATTTCACTTTTGCAAATTTGTAAGAGCATATGACTAAGTAAACAGTTTGCTAGGGATCCTATAAATAAAGGACTCTGAAACTCAACCTTGTTTTTTCAGTTTCATGTAAATTAAGATTTATTCTTAAATGCATATAACTCCACTACTTTGGTATAATAGATATTAGCATATATTTTATGTCTTTGTCCATGCTTCTCCACGTTTTAAATATCATGTGTAAATTTTTGAAATACTCAAGTACTTAACTAAGAATAATAAAATTAATATATGTTTAAGTGTCTTAAATAACATTAATAAAGTTTTAGAGTTTTTAATAGTAAAATATTAAATTCAACCTTTTTTAGCTTGATAGTACTGCTTCTGCCAGAACTTAATGGTACTTATAGATAGAAAGTAGACACTCAAAAATATTTCTTGAATGAAAGGATGAATAGAAAGGAACCTCCTTGTGACTCTTCCATAGCATCACTAAATCAAAATGCCTTTCAAATTAAATTGAACCCATTGGCCATAGCTTACATTTATTATATTAAAACTATGCTAAATCTCTGAGTGATGTGGATCTATTTTTAATATGAAATATGTCAAGAAGATTTATTCATTATATGCACAGATGTATTGACCCTCTCCTTTTTCTTTCTATGGGGAATGCACAATTTCTGCATAATTTCACAGCCCTGTCAAGTGCACATTCTCAGGAGTATGCCCTAAGCAGAGCTATTACTTGGATGTCTTATTACAAAAATTATGGAACAGCTTTCCTCAGTGTATATGTTATATTTGCCTTTTTATGAAGGACAGATTCTACACTGTGGCCTTTATTATTTTATTTTTGTGATTCTCAGGGAAAGGATTGTTTACATTTTAAAAATGATATTGCACCTAGAAGAAGCTGAACAGTTCAGAACCCATGTTTTCCAGGATGGAGTAAAATTTAGATTCATTTACATTTTGGGCTTCCCAGGTGGCACTATGGTAAAGAATCCATTGATCCTTGGGTCAGGAAGATCCCCAGGAGAGGGCATGGCAACCCCTCTGGCATTCTTGCCTGGAGAATCCCACGGACAGAGGAGCCTGGAGAGCTACAGTCCATAGGGTCACAAAGAGTCAAACATGACTGAAGCGACTTAGCACGTTTTTATATTTTAATTTAACTCCCTAATGTGTGAACAGAGATAATTCAAGAAAGGAAATTGGAGGTTCAGACAAGGAATCTCATATGGAATGAGATTTGTGCAGGATTCCCCACCTCTGGTCTACTCCTTCTTTCTCTTGCCCAGTGAGCAGGACAGACTCTCAAGTGTCTATAAAATCCAACGTTCTCTTGTAAAGCCAAACTCTGAGTGTAGATTTATGCATCATCAAAAAGCTAAGTGCCACTCTAGATCGGAAATATTTCAGAGAATGCCAGAATCAAAGTGCTTCTTGCAAATGCTGAATTTTTCCACTTGACATTCAGATTGAGCTAGTGAGAGAAGATAAAAAGCTATGAGGTGAGTAATGGTGTATTGACCACAGAGCTGTGGGCTTAGTGCTGGGTGCTCTTACACATGCTTAAGTATGAGAATGGAACTGTGATGCTGTGATGGAAAAACTAGACTTCCATTGGATAAATAAACTGTGAATCAAATAGGCAAAATTTCCCACGTTGACCTGGCTGTCTCTTTAAAATTTTTTCACTTCTAAAAATTTCATATTAATCTTGGAAACTCACTGGAAGGTACTCAGTGGTTAGTATGAAAAGGCATCCTGTTTTGACATGCTGATGAAAGAAAACATATGTATTACTTTTAAGGTAAATTTTCCTATTAGATGATGTGTATGGTTGGTTCTTGGAGAAGGGCATGGCAACCCATTCCAGTACTTTTGCCTGGAGAATCCCTTGGACAGAGAAGCCTGGCCAGCTACAGTCCATAGGATCGCACAGAGTCAGACATGCTTGTAATGACTTAGCACACAGGCACGCACTCTCATGATGGATTCTAAAGATGTGACTCTTTGAGGTACCCTGCCCAAAAGCGTGTTACTGCCCATGTTGATGATCGGGAAATTACAGTAAAGCCTTTTAAAATCTCTGGCAGATAATTTGCTGCTGTACCTCTGTTTATGACAGCTTGATGTGGAGAGAAATAAATCAGTTCAAAAAAGATTAAGAAATTGGATAATGCAAGCTGCCTGTTGAAAGTCCTCCACAATAACTGAGTGTTTGCTATAAGTTGAGGAGGGCAAGTCAGCCTTTATCGGGAAGCAAAGACATATTTCAATGTGATGAGAAAAAGATAAAGTTTTTTTCTTAGCTTCATTCAGCTGGTGTAATGAACATTATTGATTAAAATGTTAGGATCAATAAGGACTTAAAATTGGAGTACAGGAGACCTTAAGAAGGAGAAAAAAGTTATGTTGTATGTTGAGTAAGCTGACAATTAAATGCTTTGTAAAAATTGATTCTTTTTTAAACATGAACTCTCAATTATAGCTCTTGGCTTTCATTGGCATGTACATGGACGTACATGTAAAAGGACAATTATATATTATTATCAAACTTGTACACTGAATATTTATAAACATCATATACTGGACTGTGTATCCAATCCCTTCTCCCCTTCTCCAGGGCTTCTTCCCGACTCAAGGATTGAACATGGGTCTTCTGCATTGCGGGCAGATTCTTTACTATCTGTGCCATCAGGGAAGCTCATACTATAGTATAGAGGCTAATTATAAAACTTCAGCCCATCTGCATATGTGTTCTTAATGCTAAATAGTTCTCTGTAATGTTAATAAGAAAACTGCTTTTCACGTCATTTAACAGCCAATGGAACTGATCATATTTCTCCCTAGAGTACAATTACGTCTAATAATATGGCTGTGTTTTGTCAGATTCTTTCTAAAATTGCAGCAGTAATGTTTCAAGTCCCTTTCTCCTTTTTTGTAATTCATCAATATCAGAACCTAACAGGTGTACTGGGCTCCTGTGGTATAGCCTCACAAACATGGATAAATGACCTAGATATTTGTCTCATATAAGCAATGGCACTGTAAAACTTTAATTTATGGGAGATTCAAACAGATCTAGAAAAATGCACGTGTAAAGTACCAAACCACGGGGAGGTAAATGGGAAAGTGTACAGAAAAACAATATCAATCAATGTAAAAATGAAACAAAAGCCACTAATATCGATGTTAGGACAAACATCTAAAAGTAGCAATTTTATGAACTGTGTGCAGAAGGTACCCCTATAAAACAATTCAGAGACTTGAAAATGTGAACAAGGGTAGAGGCTTCATAGCTCCCTAAGAGTTGCTATAGAGAAAAATGTGGAAGAAGTGAAACAAAGGCCTTAAAGGAAAGGAAGAGGACCAGGGCTCACTATTCACTGAATTCAGGACTAAGTTGTGAATTTTCTCAGTCTGTTCTGGGCACCACATTGCTAAATAACTCATTAAAAGTTCCTTGTCAAAAGTTTACAGTCTTGTTAGATTGTGTTCAAGAAACACACCTTTAAAAAAAATTCTGACCTCAGTGAATATTAATTTCACTTTTTTCTAAAATATTGTATATAAATCAGCATAAGTCTATTAACCATGAAAATGTGGACATGAGTGAAGAGTATTAGCGAGTCGTTTCCTTTAAAGTACATGAAACATCAGTAAAGATTAATATCTGATAAGAAAGCTTATTAATTCTACTTACTTAAATTTCTATGTATAAGCTCCCTCCTAAAAAGAGTTAATTATGGGTTTGTTGGAGAAGACTCTTGAGAGTCCCTTGGACTGCAAAGAGATCCAACCAGTCCATTCTAAAGGAGATCAGCCCTGGGTGTTCTTTGGAAGGAATGATGCTAAAGATGAAACTCCAGTACTTTGGCCACCTCATGCGAAGAGTTGACTCATTGGAAAAGACTCTGATGCTGGGAGGGATTGGGGGCAGGAGGAGAAGGGGACGACAGAGGATGAGATGGCTGGATGGCATCACCAACTCGATGGACGTGAGTTTGAGTGAACTCCGGGAGTTGGTGATGAACAGGGAGGCCTGGCATGCTGTGATTCATGGGGTGGCAAAGAGTCGGACACGACTGAGTGACTAACTGAACTGATGGGTTTGTTTTAAATGCAAATACTTAATTTAGGACCCCAGCAGTGTACCTCTAAAAGCTATTTTTAAACAGGTATTCAACATAGAAAAATAAATGGTTCATTGTCTAGTTGGTCTGAATTTGGCTGCTTTGAATTTTATTTTGAAATTCATTTAAGAGAGGAGGAAAAATAATTTTCCCTCTACTCTCCTGACCTCTTAGCTGAGACTCCTGTAATAAAGACAGATTAACAAGAGAAAAACACACAGAAGTTTATTAACATGCATACCTCATGAGTACATGTGAGATAGATACCCAGGGAAAAATGAGTACTTCTCCCAGGAGGCATACTGTTCCACCTTTCATCGGCAAGCCCAGCTGTCCTGGAGCATTAGCAGTTACTGGTAAGATCTGACCTGCCCTTGCTTTTGCCACAGGTGCACCCTGAGTGTGACCCTGGAGCAGGCCATCATCCTGGCCAGAAGCCACGGACTGCCTCCTCGCTACATCATGCAGGCTACAGACGTGATGCGAAAGCAGGTGAGCCTCACACGTTTCAGGAAGTTATTTCTCAGGACCTGAACTTGAAGGTTCCTTGGTTCATTTATCATAACCTGGCAGGTGGCTGCAAGTGACAGGCCCTTTTCCAGGCTCAGGAAGTGTGAGCAAGAAACACGGATTCCCAGAGAAGAAGCCCAGACATCTCTATGAGGGTTCTCCAGGAAGCTCAGACAACCTGAGAAAAGGGATGTCTGAGAGGTAACAGGTTGGAGGCAAGGGAGGTGGCCCGGCGAATGGAGAGGAGTGGATTTGAGGCTGTATAAAGTACCAGATAAAAGGACTGAGGCATTTTCTGGGAATGACAGGTCATTTGGTGAGGCTGTGTAATAGACTGAGGAATGGGGAGGGGTGAGGAGGAACCAGAGTTGAGGGCTCTGCTTGCTTCTGGAGATCTTGAAGGGTCTTCCACACCATGCTAAGAAGGGTGTGCCTTATTCTGAAGGTAAAGAACATACCTCAGGTTTTCCTTCAGAGGATGAAGAGCAGCTTTTGGACTGTCTTTAGATCACTGATGTACCTACAAGTGAAAAAGAATACACTCTTACAAAGTGAATGAGCTTTCTTCCTTTTTTGTTTTTGGCTTGGCCAAGTGGCTTGCTCCATCTTTGTTCCCCGAACGGGGAACGTTCTCGGGTCCCTGTTGTTAAAGTGCCAAGTCCTAACCACTGGACCACCAGGGAATTACTTGAACTTTCTATACAAGGGCTCAATAGTATTTTAAGTATGCTAGTTTAGTTTTGAATCCTTAAGATTCTTTACAAAGATGACCAAAATGCAGTAATCTCCAGTGTACCATTTATTAGGAAAATGTGCTTAATCTAGTAGAAAAAAGTCACAAATCTGTAGAAGACAAAAGAAATCAAAAGATATCAATTTTATATTTTATTCTGTCACCTTTTCTTAGGGCTACTTCAGAAAATTGATTTAACAAATCTCTCTACTTACTGATTTGGTTTGAATTATCCATTAATAGTGAATGACTTAATTTTTAAGCTATGCTTTTGTAATTATGCCTGCTTTATTTACTAAAGGCTTAGTGTGTACCTCTCAGGTAAACATATAAATAAAAAGTCACAAATCTGTAGAAGACAAAAGAAATCAAAAGATATCAATTTTATATTTTATTCTGTCACCTTTTCTTAGGGCTACTTCAGAAAATTGATTTAACAAATCTCTCTACTTACTGATTTGGTTTGAATTATCCATTAATAGTGAATGACTTAATTTTTAAGCTATGCTTTTGTAATTATGCCTGCTTTATTTACTAAAGGCTTAGTGTGTACCTCTCAGGTAAACATATAAATCCCTATGGGTTTGCTCCCAAGATCACACTACAGAATGTCAACTAAACCAAAAGAAAAATCCGTGGAGACAGTCCTGTGAGGCTGGTGCCTGTCTGGGATCTTCAGAGATGAGGGACAAAGAGTACACACTATATATCAATACACTGCTGCTTCGGGTTGGGAACCCCAGTGCTGAAGATTGAAAACTAAGATCTCACAAGGTCCAAGAGGGGTTTGCTAAGTAAAGGTCAGATCTGTGAGAAGCACATGACCCAGTGTGGGTCAGCTGGAAAAGGGCAAATACAGATCAACAGCCTGCAGGTTTCAGAAGGATTTTTCAGGTAGATATTCAAATATGGTTTTAAAAAGTAGATCCAAAGTAAATTTGTGATTACTCATATCTGGGCTGGGATTTGAGCACTAAAACATACAGAAAGAGATTAACTTTTCTGTTTCATTGTGTTGCTGTTACAGTAACTTTGCAATAATTCTTGGAAGAGCCCTCTTAAAATTATGGTTTATGACAAGACTGGGAGACTGATAACTGACCTTTTTTAGAATAGTCCAATAAGGAGGTCATTACAAGCTGGCTACATGTACATTCTTACTATATGGATTTGAATAATCAAAACCATTAGCCGCTCACAACTGGAAGCTAAGATAGATAAAATACAGATGGGAAAAGTAAAAGCAGTATTACCTGGGTCTTGATGAGTTGTTTAACCAGCTTAAACATCTTTTAAATAATTTACATGGCAGAGGATAAGATGGTTAGGTAGCATACTGGCTCAGTGGACATGAATTTGAGCAAACTCCAGGAAATAGTGAAGGATAGGAAAGACTTGCATGCTGCAGTCCAGGGGGTCACAAAGGGTCGGACACAACTTAGCAACTAAACACACACACACGTATGTTATTAATATGTATTACTATATATTTATAAAATATAAAAGACTGAAAAATTGTGAACTTTGTAAGTTTATTTCTCAACTGTGCTATTTTTCAATATTTATCACTCCTTCCTCCTATTGTTTATTAATAAATCCATTGAGAATGGGTAGCTTCCTTCTTTTGTTAACTTGTTTCTCTGCTACATCTGGTTCTGAGACAAAAACCTGACTTGTGCCTTCTTTGTGAAGGATCATGGAGCCTGGGGCTCTCTCTTTATAGAAATTGGGGTGCCCAGGTCCCGGAGGAGACTTTTGAGATATTCCTTCTGTGGCCCATCCTCTTCCTAGTGTCTGCAGTTCCAGGCTGTGGGGTTAATGTCTGGGATCCAGTCCACAAACCAACTCTTACCGACGTAGAATCTGATTAGTTAGAACACAAGTGTGAATCATCTCTCTAACTTTTCTGATTCTCTTGTCGTTCAACCATTTAGATTCAGCTTTCCAAGAGACTGAATGGTTAGAAAGTTCGTCTGATTAATGAATAGTGTTTCCTAAGATCTTTAGTTTCCTTCTGAGGAACAGGAAACTTTTCAGCATGATTTTTGTCCGTATTTCTAACTGCACTGCAGACATCCCCCTGCAGTTTGGTTCCAGAAGCCCCCACAGATGACAAATCCACGATGGGCAAATCCCTTACATAAAATGCCAGAGGAGAACAATGAATACAGAAGGCTTTCTGTTTTCATGGGTTTCTACACCCGTGGGTTCTGCATCCATGGATTTAACCAACGGTGGATCAGTGACATAGTGGATTAAGCTTACAGGTGCAAAACCCAAGGATATAGAGAGCAAACTGTACAGTTTTCACATACCAATTTCATGTATATATGCTTAATAGAGTTGTTTTCATTAACTGGTTGAGTTAGAAGAAAACTAAAAGATAGAAGTTCAGTTCAGTTGCTCAGTTGCATCCAACTCTTTGCGACCCCATGAACCACAGCACGCCAGGCCTCACTGTCCATCACCAACTCCCGGAGTTTACCCAAACTCACGTCCATTGAGTTGGTGATGCCATCCAACCATCTCATCCTCTGCCGTCCCCTTCTCCTCCTGCCTTCAATCTGGAACTCTCTTGCTTTTTTGATGATCCAGCGGATGTTGGCAATTTGATCTCTGGTTCCTCTGCCTTTTCTAAAACCAGCTTGAACATCTGGAAGTTCACGGTTCATGTATTGCTGAAGCCTGGCTTGGAGGATTTTGAGTGTTACTTTACTAGCATGTGAGAAGAGTGCAATTGTGCGGTAGTTTGATTATTCTTTGGCATTGCCTTTCTTTGGGATTGGAATGAAAACGGACCTTTTCCAGTCCTGTGGCCACTGCTGAGTTTTCCAAATTGCTGGCATACTGAGTGCAGCACTTTCACAGCATCATCTTTCAGGTTTGAAATAGCTCAACTGGAATTCCATCACCTCCACTGGCTTTGTTTGTAGATATACTATGGTGACGTAATGTATGATGACAATCAGCATCAGTGATATGATGGACTACGAAGATGTAACATCACTTCTGTGATTTTCTTGCCCAAAAGACATACCTTCTGTCTAATCATCTGACAGACCCAGATTGAGAGACATTCTGCAAAACAATGACCAGTACTCATCCCAAATATTAAGGTCATGAAAGACCAAGGAAACCTGAGGAATACCCCCAGACTGGGGGAGA
This sequence comes from Aepyceros melampus, assembly GCA_006408695.1. Taxonomy (NCBI): domain Eukaryota; kingdom Metazoa; phylum Chordata; class Mammalia; order Artiodactyla; family Bovidae; genus Aepyceros; species Aepyceros melampus. Next base: position 18,624 of record SJXQ01010899.1, on the reverse strand, counting down.
CCATGGAGATGTGATGATAGATTGGGGTCCTGGATTAATTCTGGGATGAAAAAGGGGCATTAATGAGAGGAAATGGAGAAAAGTGAATAAGATGTACAGCTTAGCTGATAACATTTCCTGGTTTTGATCATCACACTAGGACCAAGTGAAGGGTTAACATTAGAGGGAGTTTACCTAGTAGGTAAGGTTTGTGACCTCTCTGTTCTGCTTGTAAACTTTTTTCTAAGTCTAAAATTCCTTCAAAATAAAGAGATTTTTTTTTCAATGCATAGTTGCAATTTCTAAATTTCTTCCCGTTTTTTGCCATGCACATCCTCTTTTCCCTATTTTCTTTCCTTGATTTGGTCCATTTTTAGAGAATATATTCTTCTATTTTTCTTTCTCTCTTTTCTTTTCTCTTGTTCTTTCTTCCTTTCCCATCTGTCAGAATCTGGGAGCAGCAGAGAAAGTTTCAGGATTTTTAAAATCACTCTCCTCCACTTATATTCAGCCCCAAACTCTGGTGTTTCCTTTTTTGTAGTAACTCATTCCCATTAGGAGCTGGACAATGAATATTCCTGAACTTGACAGATTTGCAAAGACTTTTTTCATTGCTAAAGCACATTATCTTTGTACTATAATCTATGAGGCAGAATTCTTACATTTTAGAGATCCACATATACCTGCCTTGTCTAGAAACTGCTTTAAACTATTTAAGGAAAGATTTTCTTGATAAATACTATGAATCTTTAAACAGCTATTCAGCTAAGCACAGAACAAGCTGCATGCAGGTGGTAGAACTGTGATTTCTGTCTCAGGAAAATGGGAGGAGGGGGCACAGAGCAGTTATTTCTAGCTTGCTCACTTCCTTTTTTTCAGTGTCTTAACTATTGCTTAAATAGTGAATAGTGACATAGATAAGAGAGTGAACAGGGAGCTGTCATTCAACCTTATTTTGAAATGATTTAGATGGCTCTTGAAATAAATATCAATCCTTTTAAACAGTGTATCAGTGTTATTTTTACTTTTAAAAAATTTTATGTATTTATTTATTTTTGGCTGTACTGGGTCTTTGTTGTTCACAAGCTTTTCCCAAGTTTTGGCAAGGAGGAGCTGATCTCTAGTTGAAGTGTACAGGCTTCTCATTCCAGTGGCTGCTTTTGTTGTAGAATATGGGCTCTAGGGTGCTGGGGTTTCAGTAGTTGCGGCCTGTGGGCCCAGTGGCTGTGGCTCCTGGGCTCTAGAACACAAGCTCAATAGTTGTGACACACGAGCTTAGTTGCTCCACTGCATGTGGGATCTTCCCAGATCGGGGATCGAACCTTTGTCTCCTACTCTGGCAGGCAGATTCTTTATCACTGAGCCACCAAGGAAGCCCTATTTTGATTATTAAAAGCATTCATTTTGAAAATACTCAGACTATGATGTCTTTCTCCTTCTTGAGTATCTCTTGATGTTAAATATATCATTGCAATGACACTCTCCACTCAAATGTTAAGGGTATGTTGAAAGTGAAGTGAAAGTGATCGTCGCTCAATCATATCCGACTCTTTGCGGCCCCGTGGGCTATACAGTTCATGGAATTCTCCAGGCCAGAATACTGGAGTGGGTAGCCATTGCCTTCTCCAGGGAATCTTCCCAACCCAGGGATCAAATATAGGTCTCCCACATTGCAGGTGGATTCTTTACCAGCAGAGCCACCAGGGAAACACATGGTATGTTAATTACTAATACGATGCAGCATTAAAAGTGATTGTCCTTATTTGTTTCAGGGAGCAAGAGTTCAGAACACAGCAAAGAATTTGGGAGTCAGAGACCGGACTCCACAGTCTGCTCCAAGGTGAGTGATTCCCCAGGTCTGCTCTTTCCCAGAGGTCTTGCTACCACGTCCCAGACAGCGTCTCTCACAGCTTGTGCAGCCGCCGCAGGATACACCCAGTCTACCACTGAATACACTCATGGAAATCAGCCTTGTAGGCATTCCATAGCTCAATGTGATTAGGTGTAAATGTTCTCTGATTAAATGAAATTTTAGGTGAAGCAAACCTAAGAGGTAGCATTACCAACATTATTCTGTTTTGCAAGTTCCACCCTGAATTCAAAAACAAAAGTCTACCCAGGTACTACTAAAATAGATGTTCCAACTGTGCCAAGCCACCAAAATGCCATTTCCACTTACACGTCTACAATCACATGTGCTTTCTCTCTGGTGTGATGGGTTTTTCCATATGTGTCTTATGCAAAACTGCTCCATAACCACAAAACTCATGTTAGGTATCATTTTCTCCTTGAAGTTGTGGTTTTCTTTCTCTCTGTGTTCCCATAGCTTCTTGGGTATTGCTCTGTTATAACCCTGATTTTGCTGCAGTGTATTGTTACCTGTCTTTCTACCCAAGTTGTATTCTGTTTTGCAAGTTCCACCCTGAATTCAAAAACAAAAGTCTACCCAGGTACTACTAAAATAGATGTTCCAACTGTGCCAAGCCACCAAAATGCCATTTCCACTTACACTTCTACAATCACATGTGCTTTCTCTCTGGTGTGATGGGTTTTTCCATATGTGTCTTATGAAAAACTGCTCCATAACCACAAAACTCATGTTAGGTATCATTTTCTCCTTGAAGTTGTGGTTTTCTTTCTCTCTGTGTTCCCATAGCTTCTTGGGTATTGCTCTGTTATAACCCTGATTTTGCTGCAGTGTATTGTTACCTGTCTTTCTACCCAAGTTGGATATGAATTCTTTAGAGGCAGGGAAGATTGTTTTTGGATTTTATTCATTGCTCATCATAGCACCTACATAGAATATGTGAACAGACTTTGAGAATGTGTGAATGGATAAATCAATTAATGAGCTTCTTGTTCGTTATCCTATCAAATGTTCACAGCACACATATCATCATGAGAAAGGACTCATGGACAAAGGACTAATCCACCTTTGAATGAAACATGGAAACAACCATCAAAGAAATGTTCCTTTGACTTTCCTTGTGACGTTAGGGTAGACAGCCATCTACCTTGAAGTAGGGCAGAGTTAAATAATTTCTTTTACATTTGATTGTATATATTTGCATTTTGACAAAATGCAAGCACTTCCAGTGCCGTCACAAAGCAGTTACCAGAACGCGAATGATGACTGCAGCATTTGTGAAGTTATATTTCATTCTGAAAAACTGTGTGGGCAGTGAAAGTATTTTCAAAAGGGAAAAATATTTCCCCCTGAAAGTGAATGTAGTCCTCAAGTTCTAATTGCATTTATTTTCAGTGCTGACTCCTAACTCTATTTAATCCTCAAGTCTTGTTTATATTATTGTTCATGTTGATTAAATGAGAGTCTGTCTTTCTCTTGCTGAAGAATCACTTTACATAGGCATTCTCTCTCCAGGACCTTAGCAGACATAGTATATTTAGATAATAAACCCAGTGAAGCTTTAAAATTCCAAGAAGAAAACAAGATAATGGCTCAGCGAGGTCTTCTTAGCTGGGGCTTATAAACAGTAATGAACAGAGAGGATGAGACTTAAGCATCTTGGTCAATAAAACCAGTGTGCCACCTCAATATGAGAAAAGAAACTGATGAGCTCACTGTTTTGTTTATTGGGTTACATTTAAAACATTTGAAGGAAAAAAAAAATGCTAGCTCTAAAGTGGACATGTTTTACAAGAGGTTAATTGCTCTGAGAGAGAAATCTAGAGTAATATTTCAATTTTAGTTATGCTTTCATTCATTCTACAAATATTTATTGAGGATTTCATTCATTCTACAAATACGGATTGAGAACTTAAGAAATGGAAAGCACTCTGTTATGCCCGGTGGAGAATGTAAGCATGAGATGAAAATAGTTCCGGCCCTCGAAGAGCTTTCAGTTAAAGAGGCCGGGCTCCTCGTCCATGGGATTTCCCGGGCAAGAATACTGAAGTGGATTGCCTTGCCATGCACCTGGTCTCCTGCATCTCCTGCTTTGCAGGTGGATTCTTTACTTTTGGAGCCACCAGGGAAGCCAGAGCAAAACACCACAAGGAGTGGTGAGAAAGCAAGAAGTGCTCTGTGAGGGCACAGGGAAGGCGCTAAGGACCACAGAGCACCTGGGATCCCTCCCATCTGGGCACGAGGATTTCTGCCCCAAAGAGAGTGATTTGAAGAACACGTTTGTCTCTCAAGACCAGGCCCTCCATAGGCAAGGGTAACGTTTCTAGAATCGTCTTCAGGGAGATATTCTGCTGTCTCTGACTGACATAGTATTTGATTCAAATCCCCAACCAATCTCTATTGCAGCTTTCCTTTCTCCATCCACTGCCTTTCATTTTTAAAAAATCACTCAGCAAACATATATTAAATTCTGCTGTGCGACTGTAGATGTCAGGCACTTTGATAAAAGCTAGGGATAAAGACGTAATCCCGGCTACCAGTCAGTAAGGTGTCAAAGAGCAACAACTGAATAAAGTGAAAATAGTATACAGTGTGTGTGTGATGAGAACCATGACAGTGCAGCCACTATGAAAAGCAGTATGGAGGTTCCGTAAATAACCAAAAATTGAACTGCTGTATGACCCAGCAATGTCACCCCAGGCATGTATCTGGAAAAAAGGAAAAAATTCAAAAAGATGCATGTACCCCCAGTGTTCATAGTAGCTCTGTTTATAGTAGTAAGACATGGAATCAACTAACTGAATTCAGAAGGTGTGGTATATATATTATATATGTATGTAAATGTATAAATGTATGTATACATACGCAGAATGAAACACTACTTAACCTTAAAAAAGAATGGGCTTCCAGGTGGTGCTGGTGGTAAGGAATCTGCCTGGCAGTGCAGGAGACCCAGGAGACGTGGGTTCGATCCCTGGATAGAAAATGGCAACCCACTCTAGTATTCTTGCCTGGAGAATCCCATGGACAGAGGAGCCTGCTGGGCTACAGTCCATAGTGTCACACAGAGCCGGACATGACTGAAGCAATTTAGCGCATGAAAAAGAATAAAGTTCTGCCATTTATAGCCATCTGGATGGACCTAGAGAATATTATGCTGAGTGAAACAAATCAAATACTATGTGATGTCACTTATATGTGGAATCTAAAAAATAATAAAAATGAAACTGGATGTAACACAGAAAAAGACTCACAGACATAGAAAACAAACTTGTGGCTACCAGAGTGTAGGGGGAAGGGGAAGGGGCACATTAAAGGTGTGAGATAATAGATACAAAGACTATCTATCAAATAGATAAGCAATAAGAATTTATTATATACCAAGGAATTTATTGTATACCCTTTATACCATAATAACCTGTAATAAAATAAATCTACAAATATACTAAGTCATGGTGCTGTATCCCTGACATCACACAATGTTATAAAGCAATATATTTCAATTTTTAAATAAAGAACCATGATAGGAATAGCACAGATTGCCATGGGAACACAGAAGAGGCACATAACTGAGCCTAAGGATGGAGGGGAGAGCTCACAGAGAACTCCTGACCCCATCAGCATGGTAATTAATAGATGTCTTCCTGAGCTGATGCAGTGACCCCAGTGCTGAGAGGATACATCGCATCTGACAGCTACGCCTAGACTTCTATGACTGATGACTCAATATGATTTAAGAATGATACAGAGCGAGGCTGGAGACGTAGGCAGGGGCTGGATCAGAAAAAGACTTGTACCAGATACTGAAGACTTTTCAAGGTAACACGAAGCCAACAAAGAGCCATGAATAAACCATCTTTCTTTCTGGAAGATATGGATTTTAGACTTTATGTCTGGCAACGTTAGGAGGGGTCATTTGAGGACAAATGAGACTGAAAGCAGCAGGTGCTTTGGACACGACTAATCACTGTAGGAGGGTAGTGAAGAGGAAGATTCTAGGATGACCACCAGATAGATCTCTGGTTTGGATGACAGTGGTGAAAGGTTCTAGTCACTGAGATAGCAGAAACAGGAAGAAAAACGCGTGTAGGAAAAGACGATGAGCCTTACTTGGTGATATTATACTGAGGCCCAGTGTGACATGGAGATGCTGTGGTGGGCGGTGCAAGCGAGGTTCCTCCTCCTTGTAACTAGCACACATTGACTGGTCAGAGCAATAAATATATCTTCACTAAGAACCAGGTATTACATTCCAGATAATGGCACACTGCTCTTATTTTCTATTACATTACACACTGGCAAGTATTGTGTAACGAAAATTTCATTTTCTTCATTTGCATGATTCTAATTTGTGTGTATTTGTATCATATTTTAGACACAAAATGATTTTGGGTCCAAGCTGCTAACATGTGACCTTACTTAGGTTATTTACCTTTCTTAGACAGTTTTTCCGTCTATTAAAATGGAGACAGTGGCCTCAGGACCGAGTGCCCAGGTAGTGCTCATGCGTACTCGTCATGTCCGACTCTTTGCAACCCCATGGACTGTAGTCCGCCAGCCTCTTGTATTTATGGGATTCTTCAGGCAAGAATACTGGAGTGGGTTGCTGTTTCCTTCTCTAGGGGATCTTCCCTACCCAGCGATCAAACCCATGTCTCTTGCATCTCCTGATTGGCAGGCAGGTTCTTTGGGACAGAGGAGTGTCAATAATTTCATCTGTTTTGTGGTCTCCTTTAGCACAGCTCTTCTTTGTGCCTTGTTGGAAAATGAAGGCTGTGATCTGTGTAGACTGAAGTTTGAGCATCCTGCTCTCTGCAGCCTTGGATTTGAGCTGGAAATACCAGCTCCAGGATGGCTCCTGAGCCCAACAAGAAAGAAGAAACTGGAGCCAATCTTTATCTTGTAGGGCCCGTGGTGTGCGCGAGTGGCATGAGGATGTGGCAGAAGCCCCGAATGTCAGCAAACAAAGCCTCCGTTCCCTCACTGTTAGATGCCAAAAAGCAAACGGGTCAGCACAGAGTCAAAGTCCAGCTCTTACCTATTACAGTTTACTACCAAGCTTGATCTGCCTGTTTGCAATTCCCAGAGCCTGCAAGTTCCATTACAAATGTGTCTGGACTCAGATAACCCTGAGTCCCTTCCAAGAAGCCTCCGCCAAGTGGAATGTGCCCAGCTCTGCTGCAGTACCCAGAGCTATTACTTCATTAGGTGAATGTAGAGAGTAGCCTTTTCTCCAAATTGCGAGGCAGTCTTTTCAAAGACTGCTCTACCCAGTGGCATTAGCCGCATTATGTGGAAACGTGCAGTGCAAGGTAATGGCAGGTGGCTTCTCAGCCCAGACATCCCGGATAAGGACGTTTGCCGACTGTTCCTGTTCTACATGAGGCCTTTTCACTCATTAGGCTGCACTGTCAGGAAATAAAATGAAATTAAAGAGAAGAATGCTCCCTTCATTCTATTATTCCAGCTCTGGGAATGCAGTCTGAAGCAACATCATATCCTTCAGCTGCACAAGCAGCTTTGAAGTCTATCAGCTAATTTAACGTATGCTTTTCTCTGGGAAGGATGAAATAAGCTTTTCTGGTGTGAGGTGTCCTTATTTCAGCATTCATTTTCTTCCGTGGAGATGACATGTACAGTATTAAACACCTTGCAGACTCCAAAGGCAATTACTTCTTGTCTGGGTTTCCAGAATGGGAAAGTTATTTTGTTTAACTAGATTTCTAACTTGATGTTAAATCTTTTTCATTCTCCCCCACCCTTTGATTTTGAATGACTGTGGGATTAAATGTTGAAGGGAGAGGAAGTTTATAATTTGCTGAATTTGTCAGCAGCACATTTAAACTGTGTTCAATTTCATCTGTAAGAGAGAGTGACTTAGCACAGAGACCCCTGGGTTTGGAGTGCTTTTATCACAGAGCAAAGTTGGGCTTTTCTGGCAGTTCAATGGTTAAGACTCCATGCCTCCAATAGAGGGTGTTGGTTTGAGCCCTGGTCATAGAAGGCAATGGCAACCCACTCCAGTACTCTTGCCTGGAAAATCCCATGGGCGGAGAAGCCTGGTAGGCTACAGTCCATGGGGTTACGAAGAGTCGGACACGACTGAGCGACTTCACTTTCACTTTTCACTTTCATGCATTGGAGAAGGAAATGGCAACCCACTCCAGTGTTCTTGCCTGGAGAATCCCGGGGACGAGAGAGCCTGGTGGGCTTCTGTCTATGGGGTCTCACAGAGTCAGACACGACTGAAGCAACTTAGCAGCAGCAGCAGCAGCAGCAGGGAACTGGAATCTCACATGCTGTATGATGTAGCTGAAAAAAGAAGAAAAAAAAAGAACGTAAAATGGAGCAAAGTTGAAATCTGCACCTTATATTTCTAGAGCATCAGACTAAGCTCTGAAGTAGGACCAGCATGGCCACATTCTTACGGAGGACTCCAGGCTTACAACCAGCTTCATTACAACTGCTGGTGTTCACTCAAAGTTTAAAGGTTAGTTATTCAGTCATGTCCAACTCTTTGGGACCCCATGGACTGTAGCCCACCAGGCTCTTCTGTCCTGGGAACTCTCCTGGCAAGAATACTGAAGTGGCTTGCCATTTCCTTCTCCAGGGGATCTTCCTGACCCAGGGATCAAACCCAGCTCTCCATTGAGCCACCAGGGAAGCCCACCTGTTCTCTCAGCTTTGGCCTTAATAAAGGGTATGCTTTATGCATCACTACTGAAGCAGTTATATCCACCTTAATTTGTTTCTGGAGTTAGGAGTCAACCATTCAGAAGAACGTGAAGCAGTAGAACTTGTATCATCTTCCAGGTTCCGTGCCCCGTGCTTCGCCCGCATGCTGTCTGGTTTCAGAAACTAGACCTGAGAGGCAAAGAGAACATCTTTGGGCATCTCCGCCAGTTCAAATGGATTCCTTGGCCCACTTGAATATCCACCTGATTCTATTGACAAGGGAGTGACAGTGTGGATAGAGCTGGGCAGGTGTTTCTTAGGAAACACCAACTCCTTGTGCCTTGAGATTCAGGCCTCAGGACTGTGTCTCATCAGCCTGGCCTTGACCAACTGCCAGCACCACCAGGATGGTACAAGGGAGGCAGAGTTCTAGAACTTGGAAAGTCAGGAATGACTTAAGAGAGAGATGCTATGTTGCTGCAAGATAATCATAATAGACATGATGCGAAGTACCTCCTAGATTTCAGAGCATCACTTTTGCTACCAGCAAGGTGAACAGCCCAGATTGACAGCACTGGAGCAGAAGCGGCTGGTGTAAAAACGGCAGCATTGCCTAGTCTGTGGGCATGTAGATGTGCAAAGAGACGTGGGTGTTTTGTAATAACAGAACCAAATTTTGGAGTTTGCTAACGCACATGCACTTTTTAGTGAAATAGGTGATAGGATCTTGACTGACTCCCAAACCAAGAAGTTCTTGTCAATGTATTTGTCACACCAATAAAAACATCTCAAGTGATGTGAATGTGCTGGGTCACTGTCACACCTTCCCATGCCTTTTCTAGGCTGTACAAGCTGTGTGAGCCGCCTCCCCCGGTTGGAGAAGAATGATGAGCATCTGCAAGGAACAGACAAGCAGAAGCTTCTGAACACTGGATGAGACAAAGGACGTGCTGGCTAAACATCCTCCACTCAACATAAAGAAATGGACTTTTTTCTCTGACTCTTTCATCATGCTGTAAATAACTAATGTTCAGCTTGTACTTAGATGTTTGTGCTAGGAATGGATAGAAGTCCATTCCAATAACTCAGCTTCACAGACTGATCTCTCTCTGTGTTAACATGAATTATTCGTCCTGGAGATTATATGAAAAAAGATCCGAGATGAAACATTAACCATTGTGCCTCTTTTCCCATTTATTGAAATTACGATATTGTGTTCGCTTTTCATCTTCTCCAAATGGAGCATGTAATGATGGATATTTCCACTTGAAGAAGTCTGGCATTGGAGAACCTGGCTACACTTTCCAGGTGATCACACAGAAATGTGGCAGACGGCAGAGACTGCCTCATAGGTTTTCGGTCTCCTGCTTGCCTCTGAGAAAGTCGTTTGTGGGTGAACAGTGAGGAACATCCTTTACTCTTTTTCAGTAATAGAGTATTTCTCAGTAGAGAAGAGAGCTGACGGAGGCCTCCAGCAGCATCTTCTTCCAGCTGCTTTCAGGGACGCTTTCTGCTTGTGGAGAGTTCCAATGAACCAGTGCTGTCCTTGGTTTCTGAAATGAACATGGCTTCCTTGGATAATGAGTCCTGAAGCTGGGACATAGGTGTCCAAGGGTGGAGAGAAGCAGGGATTGGGAAGGATTGGGAGGACGACTAGGGTGAAGCAGGGGAAAATAAACCTATTAAAAAACTCAACCTTTAAATTTGAAAGATACCTGAAACTCTTATTCAGGCCTTCATATGAGATGTCAGACTCTTAGAGAATACACCATACTGAGTTTGTTTCTATCAAGGTAGTGTATGTATAAGATGAGAAAATAAAGCTTTATTTGTTGAACTTTAAAAGGACTATAAGAGACCTTGATAATTTATGAAAGTACAAGGTATATTTGATTTTCATTCTAAAGTTAACATAATGTTTATCTGTTACATTGATAAAATATTAATAACGTCTCCTTAGCATAGTGAAAATCATAATATTGATTTTAAATCTATAATTTTTCAAAACAGTTAAATGCCCCTGCTGTGATTGTGATACTTATGTGGATTTAGATTAATTTTCTGTATGAAAAGCTTTCCATAAGTAAAGCATTTACAAACCATTATTAAATTTTCATTTATGAAATTTGATAATAGTTTTCAAACTCATTAAAAAGCTTTCATCACTAGCAGTTGTGTATTCAATAACAGAAACACTGTGTTATGTGTACATGAGGTCTTCATGTCCTGGTCAAGGTAATAAATGTTCTTTCACACAGAAGCACTGAAGACTTTCATGATAAGTACATATTTATAATGAAAAATAAACCAGAGTTTTCAGACAAAAATCAGAGTTTTCAGACAAAAAAGTTGAACACTTTGAATTTGGTGAAGATATAACCTTAATATAAATATTTACATTAAATATGTTCTTAACTGTCAGGGCGTTAACATTTTTGATACTTTTGCCAGTAATCCTGAAGGTCCATGAAATTAGTAAATTGCGATGTTCCTGTTACTGACGATTTGATTACCTTTAACATGGGAATAATAAGTGAGCAAAACTGATTAACTAGCAAGTATTTTTCATGTTGTCATTACTGTTCTCTGATCACCACCCTGGAAGCCATGTTCCTTGTCAAAGGTATGAAGGGGCCTCTTAAACATTTCAGCCATACTTTGTATTTCATGGGAGAAATTATCTGCTATTGTAGTATTTATAAATTAGCATACTTTAAGATTGCACCTCTGTATAATAGAATGTACTTAATACTATTTTAAGGGTTATACATGGTGTAAGTGTACCATCTATCAATGCTTGGCACTTAATAAAAGCTCAAAAGTTAGTGATGACATGGTACCATCAATCACTGTGGTTTTTTATTGTAATGAAAACTGTAGCTAAAACCTAAGTAACTTCTATGTGCCAAGCAATACCTCCAGGTGCTTTGCCATAGTTTCTTGTTATTGTTCATTAATCCTCATAGTGATGCTTTGAGGTGATATTCTTAACATCACCCCTGTTTTACAGTTGAGGGACTGAAGCAAAGAATGGTTCAGTGACTTGCCCAAGATCATATGGCCAATAAGTGGTAGAACCAGGATTTGAGCGTAGGAAGTCTGCCTTCTTAATACATTATGTTACTTTTCCTTATTAATACAGGAAATGTTATAATACTGCCAGTTATTTGTTAGTAACGTTGGAGTTCTGTGTTCTGTGGGCCATTATATTATACGTGTTACAGCAAGAAAAAAGTGAATGGAAACATATAAAGTGCCTCTAAAGATATGAAAATCACAGGATATGCTGGACATTTTGCCATTCTGGATACACATTATGAAGTAACCTAATGCTATTGCAATCTGAAAAGACATGATCTATTCCTCATAATTGAAGATAACAGTTTTAGATACGTTTTAAAAGTCTTGAATAGTACATTATATAAAATCTCATTCCAAAACAGTAGTGACAGCAAAAAATCATGTGAGTGAATGAATAAGGACAACTCTTCAACACCACGATGTACCTCTGTGTGACAGTGGACGTTCAGCTGACCTTGAGCTTTTATATGAGCTCGGGCATGTTCTGGGTGGAATGACCATAGGTTGGCCTTGATACGACCATAGACTGACCTTGAGTTTTTAGACTGGGTTTACCTAAATGCTCACATACTGTTCTACAACCAGTGTACCTTTAAACGTTACAAAAGCCTGATAACAAACAGTTCTTCCAGGTTCGTTCTCCCAACTTTGCTGTTGTAAGTGTGGACCTCTGCCTCTCCACCTAAAATGGAAGGTCGCGCCTAGAAATGTCAGTTCTTAATATGGGGCTGATTCATAAATACTTGTTAACTAGTAATTCGTGGTCAAGAAATCTGAAACATTCCATTGTACCTTATAAAGTTTTCTTATTAAATATTAAAAATTAATATTAAAGGTATGAGTAATTTGAGGAGACTAGAATTTTACACCTATTTCCATTACACTTAATGAAAAGAATGGAAGAAAGAAAGAAGGAAGGAAATAAAGAGGGATGGAGGAAGGGAGGGCGGGAGGCTGGAAAGGACTTTTGTACTGGTTTTACTTATGCTGGATATGTAATGTTGAGTTTAGAATCTAAGCTTTATTTTCTGAACCAGTATCCCCATCTTCGGGGTCTCATACTATCTTCTGTCTTTTCAAATCACATTCTTCTAGTGATTTAGATTCCCTGTGCATTCAATGGCCACTCTTCTTGCAGCAACAATATTCAATTTAAAGTTAGATTACTTTCTCATGATATTATAACATATATGACATTGTAATGATATTGGTTCTGACTCTATTAATTTAAATTTTGTGATGAATTCAGAACAGCATGATACTGACCTTGGCATTAAATGTGAAAGCCAAGAAAATGAATGGATAAAAAAATCCTGAGTGGCATATTAAGTCATTTAGGAAAACAAACTATTTTCCACTCTTTGGACACATTTTACCAGCAAAACTAATTTTACTGACTTGGAAGCATTCCTTTGAGTTACTGTATGTATTTGAAAATAATAAATGTGTAATTAGAACACTACTCTTTCATTAGTTCATATAGTTCCTATGTAGCATGGTTTAGTGTAGAATAGAAGGCATATTTTTATTCACCTATATATTCAGTAAAACGTAAAGTTGAAATTTAAAATGACTAATCTTAATTTAAGTCATTTTCATTTACCTTTTACTTTAAAGGTCATTTTTAGATTTTCTTCACTAGCTGAATTTACAAATATTGAAACTAACCTTTAGCATGTGATTAAATTGCTTATGAATTTTAAAATTTATGTTTAATTTTTTAAGGCTTTTTTAAGTGAATTATCATACAAAATGATAGCTCAGTTATGATCCCAACGTTAGTTATTTCATTAACAGGTGTATATATTAATCGATTTGCTGAATGAATTGTCAGTTGTCCTATGTAAGTATGAAGGCAAAAATTTTGGAAATGGTTTAGGACCATCTGAACCTTGGTTAAGAAAAATATTCTTATTTTATAAAGTTTTTCACATTTAGAGATGAGCCTCAGAAAAGTTTCATCCTTTATGAAGCAGACAAGTTGGGATAAGCTTCCAGCAGGTGTCTGGACCAAGAATAGGCTCAGGCTGATTCCTTTTACATAAAGTGGCCACAACCTTTGAAGGTGCTGTGATTCCATAGTAGTTATTATGGTTAGTCTTTTGTTTTCGAAGAATTTTGCTACTTTAAAGTTTTGCTTTTAACAATAATCTCAGCGTTCATTTTGCCAAGTTGTGCTTGACCTCCTTCACTCAGGATAGTTCGCTTCTCTCACTGAGAAGACATTTCTGAAGTCTACTAGGTATACTAAGAGATAAATATATATTTTATATACATATATTAATATTTATAATGTTCTGTTTTTATGATAATACATGATAAAAATGACTTAGATTCTTCTGTCTTATTCTGTAGGAAGGTATGAAATATGCAGTGGCTCAGTCTATTGAATGTGTGTCTAAATATGCCCTAAGTGTCCCTGGTAGGCCATCTTTTGATCACTGGCTCTAGTCTGCCACTTAGTCTGGAGTCTATTGATCTGGCTTTGCCATCAGAGGTAGTTGATTAAGAACAAAATTATTGAATTCTTAAATGATAGTTCTAGTAGAAGTAGAAAGCTTTGAACAGTTCACTTGGGGTCAAATAACAGAATAAATATTATCCACTCATGTGTTCATTCAACAAACGTGTTTGAGAATTCACTTTGTAAAAGGCACAGTTGGTGGGCTGCCTTTATGCGTTGCATGTATTTGGTTCAAAAATCTTCTCAGTGTCTCCTCCACGTTAATCTCCTTTGTGTCTTTTTCCTGTAATGACATTTGTAATGCAAACGTATTCTAATATCATGTAGATATATATGTTGTGTGATTTCAAGAATACTAAGTTGATAAAGTGCTCTAGAAAGCATACATTTAAACTTAAGTATCTAATCCCTCAAGCAAATTTACTAGAGTTTCAGATGAATATATATTTTTGTAACTGCCAAGTAAATGATAGAACATAGCTTTTTTGTTTAAAAATATTTTTATAAGTATGCATTTACACAGCATTCATTATTTTAAACATTAAAATATCAAGTGGGTTCTATAAATAGTGATTCTTTTGAATATATCCATATTTAACATTGTATAACACCCAAACTGTAATGACAAATGTCATACGAATATGTTATTATAGTAGTGTGTTTTTTCCTTTGTAAAATATATGTAACATAGTTTGAATCTCTCAGTATTTTGTGCACGGTTAAAATAATCAAGTGTACTATGTATTTTATATCATTTATTTTTGTCTGCATAAAAGACTAGAATAGTAACATTGTATCATGTCAAAAATAATAAAGTGAGATGTAGTATGACCATTTCAGTTTCTATCCATTTAAATTTAATCAATTCCTGTTATGTTTTCACCTGTTTAAGAGACAAAAATATGCATGAAACAGAGCTTTTCATCCTTTAAGAATTCACAAGCTCAATAGAAGAAACTTTGATAAACATGTGAAACAAATCTACAAATATGAACTAAGGTGAGTTGTAGAGACAGTAACTGCTAGGAAAAGAAGCTAAATAGGGGCAGGAAAGCTTCACGGAAAGAGATTGTGTGTTCCTTGGATTAATGAGCCAGTCTATCAAGGTTTATTCAATACTTGGATAAGCCCCTATCATGGTCGCTGAGGGTGTTATAAATGCATATAATTCCCAGACTCTACAGTTAAATAACTTGGTAATATAAATGATTATCATGGTGCACAACTAAAATGGTAATTACCAACAAAAGGCAATACACACTAATACAAAATGAGAGGCAGGACGATGAGAAATATGTACTATAGAAATACAAGGAATTTAGATTCAACCCAACATGTCTTTGTTGGGCATCTAGAAATGTCTTAACAGGTTCCGAGCTAAGCTGGATAATTAGTCCTTAGAAACATATATGGCTATTGCTCATGTGGAGTTTACAGTTCTAGAAGGAGAAGACTAACCAGAAAACACAAAAACAATGAAAGCTGGCTAGATCGTGTTCAGAATGTGTAAGATTAAGCAACAGAAGAAGTGGACGCAGCCTTGTAACAAGAACAGCTTGTTCTGAGATGCAAATGTGCCAGATATTTTGGTGAGATGGTGAGTAAATTAGTTTGGATACAGGATCAAGATTTGTGAATATGATACTAATAATGCTGAACATTTTACCTGAGCTTTTGGCTGTTAATATAATGATTTGGGGGCTTCCCTGGTGGCTCAGATGGTAAAGAATCTGCCTGCAATGCGGGACACCTAAGTTCGATCCCTGGGTTGGGAAGATCCCCTGGAGAAGGAAAAGGCTACCGACTCCAGTATTTTGGCCTGGAGAATTCTGCATCGCAAAGAGTCAGACATGACAGAGCAACTTTCACAAATAATGATTTGTATGAATTGTCTGTTTAGATGCTTGCACATTTTTATTGAGCTTGTTGCTTTTTATTATTAAATTATAAATTTCTTTATATACCAAAAATAATATTTATGGATGTGATTAGAGAGTGATGTGGATTGAAATGAAGGTTGAATCTGGATGGTATAGGTGTCTCAGTGCCAGGTTAAGAAGTCTGGACATTTTACAGGGAAGAAAATTGAGACATCTAGTTAATAACAATAATAAAAATTATGAAATTCCAGTGAGGAGTTTGAAAAATTTGTATGCTGTTGACTATATAGACCACCTCAGAAAAGTGGAAGGAAATAATCATTGGAGGAAGCAAAAATCAATAACTACATTTTACCTTTTGGAGATTGCTTTTATATTGAGATTGCAAATTTAATACAGTAATAAGAAAAACTGGAATGAACAAACAGAGGTTATTTGTTTTAGAGCAACAGTCCAGACACTGGTGTTCCAGAGTCACTATTAGGTCGCTATTAGACACACATACAAAACGTATTTTGTGGTCAAAATTGATTTTAAGAAACACAGACTCAAGCAAATTTTCTTTATCATAGGACTTCTCTGACCTTTTAATATACTTATAAAAAGCACAACTTTGGAAGAAAGAAGTGATGTGTTCACAACTTACTAGAAGAGAGGACATGTTTCATAGAAGATTTGCTAATATTTTCTTGGAATACAAATATTCAGTGGAGCACAAAGTGGGAAAACTGTTCTAAAAACTTCATGATAACATAAAGGGGAAAAAAGGTAAACAGGAGATGGGGCAACCATTTATTACCTGGTTTGGTGGGGGGGTGGGGAGGGGAGGAAAGCCTTAAGGCTTAAAGGAAGAACTACTGACAATTTTTTTATATCTATTTTTGTTTTATTTTTTACTGAAATATAGTTAACTTGCAATGTTGTGTCAATTTCTGGTGTATAACAAAAGACATTGACACAAATCAACAATAACAGTGGGTTAGAATTAAAATCAGACTGTGATATTGTCACCATTCATCCATGTTCAGAACGTTAGGGGCTTGGAAGAGCATATTCCGTTCAAATGCAGATGTATTCTTTTGATCATTTCAGCTTATAATGTGATAAGATGTTAGAATAGAGGATATTTTAGTGATTCAAATATTGATGGCACCAGTTTGCCATGTTTTCTGGACTAAATTTGTAATTCTGCATGGCCATGTCCAGGGTGCTTAAGTTAGATGATGTAAAGGTTAAAGACTAATTTTCTTTTCACAAAAAGTATTTTAAAATTTAGGACATGAATCAGGGTAAATTGGAAGGGGTCAAACAGGCGATGAACATTGACATTTTAGGAATCAGTGAACTAAAATGAACTGGAATAGGTGAATTTAACTCAGATGACCATTGTATCTAGTACTGTGGGCAAGAATCCCTTAGAAGAAATGGAGTAGCCCCCGCAGTCAACAAAAGAGTCTGAAATGCAATACTTGGATGCAATCTCAAAAATGATGGAGTGATTTCAGTTCAATTCCAAGGCAAACAATTCAATATCAGAATAATCCAAGTCTATGCCCCATATACTAGTACTGAAGAAGCTGAAGTTGAATGGTTCTATGAGGACCTACAAGAACTAAACCTTCTAGAAGTAAAACCAAAAAAAGATATCTTTTTCATATAGGGGACTGGAATGCAAAAGTAGGAAGTCAAGAGATACCTGGAGTATCAGGCAAATTTGGCCTTTGAGTAAAAACAAAACGGTTAAAAGGCTAACAGAGAATGCACTGTGATAGCAAACACCCTCTTCCAGCAGCACAAGAGAAGACTCTACACATGGACATCACCAGATGGTCAATACTGAAATCAGATTGATTATATTCTTTGAAGCCAAAGATGGAGAAGCACTATACAGTCAGCAAAAACAAGACCGGGAGCTGACTGTTGCTCAGATCATGAACTCCTTACTGCCAAATTCAGACTTAAATTGAAGAAAGTAGGGAAAACCACTAGACCATTCAGGTATGACCTAAATCAAATCCCTTACAATTATACAGTGGAAATGACAAACAGATTCAAAGGATCAGATCTGATAGACAGAGTGCCTGAAGAACTGTGGATGGAGGTTGATGACATTGTACAGGAGGCAGTGATTAAGACCATCCCCAAGGAAGAGAGATGCAAAAAGGCAAAAATGGTTATCTGAGGAGGCCTTAGAAATAGCTGAGAAAAGAAGAGAAAGGAGAAAAGATGAAAAGGAAAGATATACCCAATTGAATGCAGAGTTCCAAAGAATAGCAAGGAGAGATAAGAAAGCCTTCCTCAGTGACCAGTGCAAAGAAATAGAAGAAAACAATAGAATGGGAAAGGTTAGACATCACTTCAAGAAAATTAGACACACCAAGGGAACATTCCATGCAAAGATGAACACAATAAAGGACAGAAATGGTATGGACCTAACAGAAGCAGAAGATGTTAAGAATACACAGAGTTCAGTTCAGTTCAGTTCAGTTCAGTCACTCAGTCATGTCCAACTTTTTGCAACCCCATGAATCTCAGCACACCAGGCCTCCCTGTCCATCACCAACTCCAGGAGTTCACTCAGACTCACGCCCATAGAGTTAGTGATGCCATCCAGCCATCTCATCCTCGGTCGTCCCCTTCTCCTCCTGCCCCGAATCCCTCCCAGCATCAGGGTCTTT
>SJXQ01010898.1:0-10230 GCA_006408695.1 Aepyceros melampus | reverse complement strand
GGAGGAGGGAGGGGGGTTCAGGATGGGGAACACGTGTATACCCGTGGCGGATTCATGTTGATGGATGGCAAAACCAATACAATATTGTAAAGTAATTAGCCTCCAATTAAAATAAATAAATTTAAATTAAATAAATAAATAAAGATTAAAAATAAAATAAAATTAGAAGATAAGTTGAAATACAATAAATAAAAAGTATTTTAAATGAACCAGGTTTAGGTGAATTCCAAAGTTTAATATTAAAATAAACTAGTATCTTTTATAATACAAGACACTAAGGAAAGGTGCATTTTAAACTACAAGATGATGAGATAAAGTCACTTAAATATGTATTAGGTGTTATAAGCTCATACCCTACTATATAAATATCTTACTGCATAGTTGACTCATAATTAGTTACTAAAATCACATTAACTGAATGGATGCAAATTCCATACCGTAATTAATAGGGAAGAATAATACCTACAAGTAGTATACTGAACAACTGGGGAGATTATGAGATGCTGCCCTTCTGCTGTTTTCTCTCCAACATTTTTCCCTTCCCTTGCATGAAACCTGAGGAACTCTCCAGAGTTGATTTGCTTCCCCTTAAACAGTGAGAATTCCTTGTTCACTTTAAGCTACAAGAGTAACCTAAATTTAATAACTTTAGTAAATTTCCTTGAGATATGTATCTATATATCAAGAAAACACCTTCTAGAACTAACACCCAAAAGATGTCCTTTTCTTCATAGGGGACTGGAAAGCAAAAGTTAAAAGTCAAGAGATACTTGGAGTAACAGGCAAGTTTTGCTTTAGAATACAAAATGAAGCAGGGCAAAGGCTAACAAAGATTTTCCGAGAGAACACACTGGTCATAGCAAACGCCCTATCCAAAAACACAAAAGACAACTATACACATGGACATCATCAGATGGTCAGCACCAAAATCAGATTGATTACATTCTTTGTGACTGAAGATGGAGGAACTCTATACAGTCAGGAAAAACAAGACCTGGAGCTGACTGGCTCTCATCATGAACACCATATTGCAAAATTCAGACTTAAATTGAAGAAAGTAGGGAAAACCACTAGACCATTTAGATATGACCTAAATCAAATCCCTTATGATTATGCTGTGGAAGTGACAAATACATTCAAGGGATTAGATCTAATAGACAGGGTGCCTGAAGAACTATGGGTGGAGGTTTGTGATGTTGTAAAGGAGGCAATGATCAGGACACCCCCAATAAAAGAAGTGCAAAAGGCAAAACGGTTTTCTGAGGAGGGTTTTCTGAGCTGGGAAAAGAAAACAACCTAAAGGCAAAGGAGGAGAGGAAAGATATACCCATCTTTGGAATGAAACCATTCTAGGGAATATCACCAGTCTGATAATCCCTTCATTCTTAAAATGGAGGATAAAATTAATGTCATATTTCATATTCACTAACTGTTAGTGAATATGTTTTCAATAAACTTATAAAGATAACAAACTTTTTCTTTTAGGATTCAGATATTTAATATTTTAGGCTTTATGATCTATAATGTCTCTGCCACAACTAATCAACTCTGAAAGTATAGAAGCAGCTGTAGCTAATATGGAAATTGATAAGAATGAATGTATTCTAATAAACTTTCCTGATGGACACTGAAATTTGAATTTCACACAATTTTCTGAGCCCATGGGCCATACAAATATATGCAGCAGGGCAGATTTGGTGGTGGTTCACCGACTCTAAATACAGATGATATAAAGATGAATTAGTGTTATCTTTGTTCTCAAACAGCTACATTATAACATGAAAGTGTAAGCACACATGCAAAGGAGTAATTCAATATAACAAGGCAGAAATTTTGATCAAAAATCCAGAGTAATGTATGGTATGTTTGTTCATACCACTTGTACAAATTAAACACTTATTAATTTATACATTTGTATGCAAAGAGTTGATATTGCCAAAATACTACATATTAATTTATAATTGCATTTTCATTGATGAAACATAAAATTATGCAATTATTTCCAATGCTTTTTTTAACTAAGTACATTACTTTCCCAACTTTTTCTGAATATATTTGCCTGATTTTTTAATTTCCTTTGACAATTCTAGTTGTTTTTAAAGAACCGAAGTGCATATTTCAAAACAATCTGGTTTTCATGATAATTATTTTGCAAATTATATTTTAGTCTTTATGGGTAAATATTCAATCATAGTCAGATTGCTTTTACAGACAGGAAACATTAAGTCTTTAGATACTATGTTTGCTCTAGATATGCAAAAAATACCCTCAAAACCAGGTAATAATTAACCAAGACAGACTTCACATTGACTTTCTGAGAAATATTACAAGCACTCCATTAATTTTGTTAATTCAATATATAAAACACAGCCTAGTGAGGCAGCTTTACTATGCCCATGTTCACAAACAACATTACTAAAACTCAGAAATTTAAGTTACTTGAACAAAATTTACAGTTAAAAAATTGGAGGGATGACCATTAATTTAGGTCCTTCTGATCTCAGTTAATTTTATTTACCATATGTTAGTATGTTAAACAGAGAAGGCAATGGCACCCCACTCCAGTACTCTTGCCTGGAAAATCCCATGGGTGAAGGAGCCTGGTAGGCTGCAGTTAGTGGGGTCACTACGAGTCTGAAAGGACTGAGCGATTTCACTTTCACTTTTCACTTTCATGCATTGGAGAAGGAAATGGCAACCCACTCCAGTGTCCTTGCCTGGAGAATCCCAGGGACGGAGGAGCCTGGTAGGCTGCCGACTATGGGGTCACCCAGAGTCGGACATGACTGAAGCAACGCAGCAGCAGCAGCAGCAGTATGGTAAAACGAAGCTATATTATCAAACTGCTATACAATTAACTTCTTTATAAGTCATACTGGCTAAAAGAATCATATAAAAATGGGGGGAAGTTTCTTGAGGGGGTGAGGCAAGTGATCCCATGGGTGAAGGAGCCTGGTAGGCTGCAGTTAGTGGGGTCACTACGAGTCTGAAAGGACTGAGCGATTTCACTTTCACTTTTCACTTTCATGCATTGGAGAAGGAAATGGCAACCCACTCCAGTGTCCTTGCCTGGAGAATCCCAGGGACGGAGGAGCCTGGTAGGCTGCCGACTATGGGGTCACCCAGAGTCGGACATGACTGAAGCAACGCAGCAGCAGCAGCAGCAGTATGGTAAAACGAAGCTATATTATCAAACTGCTATACAATTAACTTCTTTATAAGTCATACTGGCTAAAAGAATCATATAAAAATGGGGGGAAGTTTCTTGAGGGGGTGAGGCAAGTGTAGAAATACTGAATATTGAGTGTCCTTCTATTTTTGAAATTTATCACAGGGCAGATTACATATCCCTGATGGAAATTCATCATTTGCCTTGTGGTTTATCGTATGAAAATATTTTAAAACATCTGAATGTTTTTCCATGGTGAGGAATATTTTTGTACATTTTAACTTTTGCCAATTAATGTCTAAGTTTTCCTATTACAATCTGGAATCAAAATTAATTAAAGTCTAGGGACTGTGTTCCCCTAGGTTATTCACTACCAAGGTCTCCAGACCCTTGATGGGAAATTATTAAGCCTTCTATCTAGATCTTTGCTGATATACCAACCAGTATTTAATATACACAGTATCATAGAATCATAGCCACTGGTCTCATTTTCAAAATGCATGACTCGCCATCAACATCAAGTCAGTTGCATTCACTTTTCTATGCAAAATAAAAGGCTAATGCCACATAGTGAGAAGGTGTGCCTGATCGCAGAAAATCTGGAAGTTATCAGCAATTCCAAGAGGCAGAGGAAACTGGAGATAAATAGAATTTAAGGTAGATATGAAACTGGGAAAAATTAGAAGTTTTGAACCTTGCCTCGTAGTGGAAATTCTGTAGAGGATCTATATGATTATCATTAAGTCCTCAAATGTCAGACTTTGGTGATTGTATTTGTCAAAGGGAAATAAAAATCTGACTGTAGGCTTCCCAGGATTGAGGTCTAAGGGAAAGCTACGTAGAATTACATTTCTGTTTGACTATCTGTTGGAATTATATCACTTAAATAACGAGTCATAAATACTCATATAATCAAACACAGCATAATACTAAGCAGGTACCGTTTCTGATGTCAAGTAAAACATTTGAGAGTGAGAATTACTATTCATTTAGACTCAAAACTGATATCCAAAGATGCACCTAAACTCAGAAACAATTTAATCTCTTGACAATTTCTTGAATTAATCCTGTTGCTTTAGAAAAGCTGTTTAATGATTGAGTTGTGATTTCATTTCCATCTGCCTTGTATGAACCCATAATAGGTATGACCTCAAAGTATGCTAACAATAAGGGCAAACTCTGTTCCTAAAATGATATAGTAGTCATATCATTGTAAAAAGTCTTAAAAGGTCAATAAAATTCTACAGGTTAATATCACACTGTCCTCTTTTTAAGTAGATTTATCTTCCATATTAGAGAAATAATGGAAATATATTCAGAGTTGACTCTCACTAAGCACTTATTCATTGAATTAAACTAATAAAATTGATCCACTTTTGTGAGAAAAATTTAATAAATAATAGAGAAATATTTACTAAGTGATAGTTGATTGTTCTATTTAAAAAATACTGTGTATAATTTGGTTATGCTATGATCCAAGGTTTCTGCTTCCTAAACACCAACCAACAATTTGTTTTCAGGTAGTTGGTTATTATTTAATAAGAATTTATAAAAAGCTAAGTAAAAGTATAAGAGAAAAAATTAAACACATACAGATGCTTTTTCTTAAAGCTTTGGCTCCAACGTTTTTAAACACTGACTTGGTCATCTTCATTAACCTCTTTGCCAGTTGTATTCTCATTGTTATGAAGTTAACCACTCATAATCTTAAAGAATATCATAGCTTGGGTAATTGAAGTTAGGAGCACAGACCTAAAGCAAATTGTCAAATAACTAATAAAATTGATCCACTTTTGTGAGAAAAATTTAATAAATAATAGAGAAATATTTACTAAGTGATAGTTGATTGTTCTATTTAAAAAATACTGTGTATAATTTGGTTATGCTATGATCCAAGGTTTCTGCTTCCTAAACACCAACCAACAATTTGTTTTCAGGTAGTTGGTTATTATTTAATAAGAATTTATAAAAAGCTAAGTAAAAGTATAAGAGAAAAAATTAAACACATACAGATGCTTTTTCTTAAAGCTTTGGCTCCAACGTTTTTAAACACTGACTTGGTCATCTTCATTAACCTCTTTGCCAGTTGTATTCTCATTGTTATGAAGTTAACCACTCATAATCTTAAAGAATATCATAGCTTGGGTAATTGAAGTTAGGAGCACAGACCTAAAGCAAATTGTCAAATATGGTGGTTACAGGGACACTGATGACTTTTGAGATTTAGAATGTTTGAATGTTAGAATGTTTGCCATACCTCATACTCACTTTAAGCTGGAAGTCCTTTGATTATTATTCTAGCAAAAGAAATCAAGGATTTTTAGTAGACATATGAGTTCAACATAAAATACCAAGAGAGTTGGATATCTCGACTCATTGAAGTAAATGGCAGGACAAGTTACGGGGCATGATATGACTGTACCAGTTAAAAATTCCACCCATATTACGTCTGTGGCTCAGATGATAAAGCGTCTGCCCGCAATGCAGGAGACCCGGGTTCAATTCCTGGGTCGGGAAGATCCCCTGGAGAAGAAAATGGCAATCCACTCCAGCACTCTTGCCTGGAAAATCCCATGAACAGAGAAGCCTGATAGGCTACAGTCCATGGGGTCGCAAAGAGTTGGACACGACTGAATGACTTCACTTTCACTTTCACTCAAGAATGAGAAAACCTCAGGCTTTCAGAGTTATAGTTCAGAACAGTTGAATTAAAAAATGTGTGAGAATTCTAATTTGTTTCCCACTTACTTAGGAAATGTGATTTTCACCATCAATGTGTTTTTAACCACAGCAAACTCTGTGTTGCCTCAGTCTTTAAATGTACATGAGGTGCTGTGTACCAAGGTAGATATGGGGCTTCCCTGGTGGCTCAGATGGTGAAGAATCCACCTGCAATGCGGGAGACCTGGGTTCGATCCCTGGATTGGAAAGATCCCCTGAAGGAGGACATGGCAGCCCACTCCAGTATTCTTGCCTGGAGAATCGCTATGGACAGAGGAGCCTGACGGGCTACAGTTCATGGAATCACAAAGAGTCAGACATGACTGAGCTGCTAACTAGCACAGCACAAGGTAGATAGAACTCAAATTAAACCTTACCTAACTATCCACTTACATCGTACTCAGACATGCTTCTGTGTTGACATGTCACTCTATAGGGAACTTAGTTACAGCACTTATTTCACTCTTCTGTGATTAGTAGATATAAATGATTTCATATCTAAACTCACAGTTCATCGAAGGTATTGACTGTATCTTAATGCATTACTGCCCCTTCTTCAACATCTATACAGAACATGTAAAATATAGTGATTATTAAGTAAATGTAGAATGAAAAATAAATGGATGGTAAAAGTATTTCAAGAACTATTCTGTAACTCCTCTGAAATAATATGAATATGAATTTAGCAAAATTTGTGCTTCCTGGGCATTTGTAACAAGATTACCTTCATAATTTATATTTTAGCAGAGTTGTTACTAAAGGAACAATAATAGTATTTCTTAACATATTTTGTTACAAAAGTCATCTGGATAAACACATTCAGAAATGAACCATCACCATTAAACCAAAGGAGGTCATTGTTTAAATTATGAAATTCCTGCTGCATTCATAGAGAACAGGATTTCCAGCTATTTTGATGTCTATGCTATATCACTGCACTTCAGAGAGGAAACAGCAAAGAATATGAAATTTCCCCATATACAGCAATTGTCTTATTCAGGAGCAGGAAATCCACTTTTCCGTAAGATGACATGGAAGGAACAAGCTTTAGTTCTCATCGTCAATGCCAACCGAGTGAGGGATTTGTCATATATTCTACATGAAAATGTTTACTGCTAACTCCATGGGTTTTGTTCAACTTTCTTGTTAAGTATTCATTGACTATATATTCTATAGCTACTGTGCTGATTTGATTGAGATAGAGTAGATAAGTAAAACATAATCTTAGCACTTAAAACCTTAACATTTATGTGGGAGAAATATGTATACACGGAAAACTATAATAAACATATATAATAATAACTCATCTAAGCTTCATGACTATCCTCTTGAAGTCATTTAATTAAATTCCTTATTTTAAAGATGAGGAAAGTGAGGCACAGATAGTAAATGATGCAGCTAGGCTTGAATTTGGGTATCCTAGACCCTGATACCCTAAGGTGTCTCAGTGGTAAGTATCCGTCTGCCAGGGCAGGAGACACAGGAAACGTGGTTTCGATCCCTGGGTCAGGAAGATAACTTGGAGGAGGACATGGCAAGCCACTCTGGTATTTGTTCCTGAAAAATCCCATGGACAGAGGAGCCTGGAGGCTCCAGTTCATTGCAGTCACAGTCAGACAACTACGTGACTGAACACGAATGCAGTCTCTGGCATATGCTCTTAGACTCCAAGCTACACTGTCTCTTAGTTATGATGATAAATAATTATATGTCTGATGTTATTAGGGACCACAGGAATGTGGATAAGAAAATTTCTTCTGCAGCTTTCAGTATACTGATAACTCTGAGCAGAAGTGAAAGCAAAGGTTCAGCTGTGTGAATACATAAGTCCTGTGGAGAAACCATGAGAATGTATGTTTGACTGGAATTGGGGTTATCTGTTTTAAATTAATAGAATCTAAGTTTTAAAAAGTATCTTGGACCCAAGTCATGGAAAATCTAAAATTCTACACTGAAAATATAAGCTTTATTTAGTCAGAAATAGGGAATATTGATGGCTTCCTAGCAGGTAATAATGTAAGTCTAAGAATTTCTATTACTCCATCTATGATGGTATGCATACTTGCTAAGTTGCTCAGTCAAGTCTGACTCTTTGTGACCCCATGGACTGTAGCCCGCCAGGCTCCCCTGTCCATGGGATTTCCCAAGCAAGATTACTGGAATGGGTTGCCATTTCCTATTCCCAGGAATCATCCCAATCCAGGAATTGAACCCATGTCTCTTGCATCTCCTGCATTGGCAGGCAGATTCTTTACCACCTGTGCCACTTGGGAAACCTGTTTCTGATGGCATAAAAACCTGTTTCTTAGCCATAAAAAGTAAATCAATGGGATATTTCATTAAAAACTTGAAAGGCAATTGATTTGTGATTTTCAAAATTAAATTGAGTGAATTAAGTTGATATTTCTTTTGCCCAGATCTACAAGAGTTAATAATCAGGGTCCATGACTATCAGAAATAATATATACATTTTGAGGTTCAAATTTGCAGAAAGCAGATCCATTGTTATGATAAGATTCTCCAAATAAAAGCAAAGAGAGAGAAAAAATTAAGAATAGAAAGAGGAAAACAAGATGAATCTAAGCAAGGTGAAGAGGAACTAAATTTGATATTTTTTTAATATTCTTTATTTAACACACTTTTAGGCAATTGCTCAATAATATGTAGTGAAATATTTCTGATGAGTTGATGGCACATATTGTGAGAGTTCAATGTTGGGAGGAAAGATATAAAATTTTAGATCCACATATTGATATAAGACACGTGCTGAGTGTCCATTGATTTGTTCTAATCCATTTGATTTGTTCCCCAGCCCTGTTATATTTCTTTTAGAGGCATGGTGGGTGGGAATGCATCATCAGTAACTGATTTCATCCTTGTGGGACTCTTTCCTGAGTTTCAGCATTCCATTGTTCTCAACTTCGTGGTCATTTTCATCTACATCCTTGCTTTCCTGGGAAACTTACTTCTCATTGTCTTGATCTGGGGGGACTCTCGGCTCCATACACCCATGTACATTCTCCTCAGTCAACTCTCCCTCATTGACTTGACATTAACTTCTACCATTGTTCCGAAGACAGCCTCTAACTTTTTCACAGGGAAAAGGACCATATCACGGATTGGCTGTGGGACGCAGAGTTTCTTCTACCTGATGTTGGGAATGTCAGAATGCCTCATCTTGAGTCTCATGGCTTATGACCGCTATGTGGCTGTCTGCATCCCACTGCGTTATCTCACCATCATGAGCCCCAGGTTCTGTCTGCACATGGTTGCTGGATGTTGGATTGGAGGCTCCATAGGTTCATTTATCCATACAGTCTACCCTATGCATTTTCCCATCTGTGGGTCAAGGGAGATCCACCATTTCTTCTGTGAGGTCCCAGTCCTCATTAAGCTTTCCTGTGAAGACACTTCAGTGTATCAGTTAGTGGTGGTGGTTACAAGCATTGTACTGCTTGTTGTGCCTTTCGGTCTCATCATAGCTTCCTACACACTCATCTTCCTCACTGTCCTCCGTATGAACTCTGTCAAGGGCAGGAAAAAAGCCCTGGCCACCTGCTCTTCCCACCTAACTGTGGTAAGTCTCTTCTTCGGCCCAAACATATTCATCTACATGACTTTCTCTTCCTCACTAGTCCAGAGCAGGACCAGGCTCTCTCTCTCTTCAGCAACATCCTCACTCCCATGCTGAACCCCCTTATCTACAGCCTGAGGAATAAGGAGGTGGTGGCAGCTCTCATGAAGGTGATGGGGCGATGTGGGGTATCTTAGTAGATAAGGAATACTTCTCAGCATGAAAAAACATGCCTATGACCATGGACTAAACTGTAGTTCAGAGTTTAAATACCAAGGTGTTGCATGGGTCAGGAAACCAGGGTGATTGCAACCCTATAAATAAAACTTTTCATGTGTGATTTCCAGGTTTTTAATGGAGGTGCTTAACTTTCCACTGGGGCATTATCATGTTAGGAAAAATTTAAGAAAGTTAGTTTACATGTTAAGTTAAATATTATTGGAAATCAATGAAGTTATTAGAAATTTTCTCTAACAAAATATAAATTCACTATGGACCTCAAGATGAACTAAAGTTCCATGAATTGGCTTACTGTTAAAATTAGCAGATAAATTGAAATACAATAAATAAAAATTATTTTAAATGAACCAGGTTTAGGGGAATTCCAAAGTTTAATATTAAAATAAATTGGTATCTTTTATAATACAAGATGCTAGGAAAGGTGCATTTTAAAGTATGAGATGATGAGATAAAGTCATTTAAATATGTATTAGGTGTTATAAGCTCATACTCTACTATATAAATATCTTACTGCATAGTTGACTCA
>SJXQ01010897.1:100043-133156 GCA_006408695.1 Aepyceros melampus | reverse complement strand
TCCCTTGGAGAGCAAGGAGATCAAACCAGTCAATCTCTGGATTCAGTCAACCATGAATACTCTCTGGAAGGACTGATGCTGAACCTGAAACTCCAGTATTTTGATCATATGATTTGAACAGCTGATTCATTGGATAAGTCCCTGGTGCTGGGAAAGATCAAGGGCAGAAGGAGAAGAGGGCATCAGAGGAAGAGGTGGCTGGATGGCATCATCAATGCAATGGACATGAACTTGGGCAAACTCTGGGAGATGGTGAGGGACAGAGAGGCCTGACTGCTTCAGTCCATAGGGTCACAAAGAGTTGTGCATTGACTGGGCGGCTGAACAACAAAAAGTGGAAAAACCCAAATGTCCATCAACTGATAGAGGGATAAACAAAAAATGTGGCCCATTCATACAATGAAATATTAGCCATAAAAAGGGATGAACTACATTTATAATGTGGACGACCTCAAAAATAGTACACCAAGTGAAAGAAGCCAGACACAAAAGATGAGATTTTGTATTACTCCATTAATACAAAAATATCTAGAAAAAGCAATATTCATAGAGATGGAAAGTAGATCCATGGTTATCTGGAGCTGGAGCTAGGGATGGGGATTAACTGTAAAAGACACAGGGATCTCACTGGGGTGACAGCCATATCCTAACACTGGATTGTGGTGTTATTGGATATAAGAAATCAATATTTGGTCTTTGTCCCTGGTTCCTGGGACATGATCCCTAAAATCCTTGGAGTCTCTGGGGTGATGAGTGGTCCAGATAGCTTCAGGAAGGAGGCTAGTAGCCAAATGACTCATGTTGGGGGCCCCTAGATGGCTTTAGGAAGGAGGCTAGTGAGCACGACTGGAGGGCTGTGCTGACCTCCAGAGAGGACAGAGGAGCTAACAGTGAGTTAATTAGTACTGGCTATTGATTTACTCAGTCAGAACCACATAATGGATGCTCCATAAAACCCCAAACGTCAAGGCTCAGGGAGCTTCCAGGCTGGTGAAAACACCAAGGTGAGAGAGTGACATGCCTATAGAGAGGTTGGGAACTCAGCACCCCTCCTGCATACCTTGCCCCTATGCCCACGTGACTGCTCCTGAGTTGCACCTTTTACCATAAACCAGTCATAGTAAGTATTTTCCTGTGTTCTCTGAATCCCTCTAGTGAGTTACCACACTTGAGGAGGGGGATGTTGCAGGAAGTCCCAAAGTATAGCTTGTCAGTGAGAAGGACAGGTGACAACCTGAGGGTTTGAGACTGGCATCTGACATGAGGACTGTCTGCAGGGCTGAGCCCTGGCATCTGTGGGGTCTGCACAAACTCCTACAATATTTTTTTTTTCCAGATCCATGTTTCCTTTATTCCATGACCAACCACTGTGTTGCATCCAGGCAACACTACACAAACAGTCAACCACAACCCAGCTGTACAACAATTGGAGGCTTACAGTTCATTTAAATCTTTTAAATTAGAAAAAAAAAAAAAAGGTTTTTAAATAAAACCAAAGAACTCTCAAACCCAAATCCCCAACCAACAGAAGTAGTGTAACAATTTTAAGCATCTTACATTTCTGTTGGTGCAACCCCAGTGTCAAAACCCAAATAACTCCTAAACTAAAAAGATTAGTTTTGTTAAATTTTAATTATATAAAAAAAAAAAAAAAAGGTTTTTAAATAAAACCAAAGAACTCTCAAACCCAAATCCCCAACCAACAGAAGTAGTGTAACAATTTTAAGCATCTTACATTTCTGTTGGTGCAACCCCAGTGTCAAAACCCAAATAACTCCTAAACTAAAAAGATTAGTTTTGTTAAATTTTAATTATATAAATTTTTCAAAGCATAAACTTGTCACTTTTTTGTCTTGGAAATGTTATAAAAATTTTTAATAGCAAAACATAGGAATAAAAACATATTAACAAAATGGATTCAATCACTTACATTGCAAACAAGGACTCTGCAGTCATTGCTGTGGCCTGACAGAAGAAAATTACTTAACAGGAATCTATGCACAATGTGATTGCAAATATGTACAGTACTTTAAAAAAGCCTACAAAGAGGAAAGCTGGCTAGATTCTTTGTTAGACCAACCAGACAATCCAAATATTAAAACTCTGTGGACTAGTGTATTAAATTTACACTTTAAAAAAGTTTCATTTTGTTTAAGAATATTCTAGGCTTCCCTGGTGGCTCAGAGGTTAAAGCGTCTGCCTCCAATGCGGGAGACCCGGGTTCGATCCCTGGGTTTGGAAGATCCCCTGGAGAAGGAAATGGCAATCCACTCCAGTATTCTTGTCTGGAGAATCCCATGGATGGAGGAGCCTGGTAGGCTACAGTACATGGGGTCGCAAAGAGTCAGACACGACTGAGCGACTTCACCTACCTTCACCTAGTTACATTTATATGGTTCCAGTTGATGAAGCCAATCACCATAGTTCCAGTAAATTACCCTTTAATTGATTTGTTTGGGGGAAAAGATTGGCATGTCAATAGAAATGAAGGAATTTTCATCACAATGGTTTCCAGTTAAACTAATCACAGCTTCACAAAAAGACTGAACCCATGAATCCAGTGGCTGAAAGAGAGCTGCAGGTCAAATATTGAGAACACGGGTGGAGAGAGGTTGAAAGTGAAAAAGTGAAGTCGCTCAGTTGTGTCTGACTCTTTGCGACCCCATGGACTGTAGCCCACCAGGCTCCTCTGTCCATGGGATTCTCCAGGCAGGAATACTGGAGTGGGTTGCAATTTCCTTCTCCAGGGGATCTTCCCAACCCAGGGATCGAACCGGGTCTCCTGCATTGCAGGCAGATGCTTTATCCTCTGAGACACCAGGGAAGGCCACCAGGGGAGGCCACCAGGGAAGCCCACCAGGGAGAGAGGTTGACTCCTGCATAAATGAATCCTACATGACGGGTAAGGTGGAGAAAGGGGTGTGAGCAGCCTTTTTTACAGCATGAGAGAGTGGTCCCCCCTACTCAGCTCTCATTCCCGCCCTGCAAGGCAATGAAGCTGGAAGTCACAACTGTTCCGTTTAACATGATGTGTGAGTCGGTATAATCTCTGGATATGAAAGGCCGAGAAGTCCTCGCTGTCTGATGAGGATGCCGGAAAAGTTGGGTGCTTCCTTGCGGTGATTACGCCATGACCGCTGTCCAGTGAAAGCATGTGTAACACAGAGGACTCGTGCTCACAGTCAAGGAGGTAATATCAAGTCGTCGTCTTCAGGAATTGGGAATTTCGTAAGAAATGAAGTTTTAGTCTCCCTAGGTATTGTGCGTAAAGCTCTATGTCATTACGTCCGGCCCGTTCGACCCCGGGCGGCTCCGTGGCCTGGGGACAGAGCTCGTACGTGCCCAGGCCGTGGGAGTAGTCAATGACCTCGTCCTCTGTGCCGTGAATAAGTAACACGGGAGAGGTGACTTTGGAGATCTTTTCAATGCTGGGGAAGGCGTCAAAGCAATACGTTTTCCTGCTGTCGGGAAAAGCCACATGCCACCCAGACATCAGAGGCGAATGGAGAATCACGGCAGCACACTCGTACCTGGAGGCCAGGTTTACCGGGGGAGCGGTCCCAACGCTCTGGCCATACAAGATGATGTTCTTGGAACTTACGTGGCAATCCAAGCTCCAAAGACGGTACGATACCAGAGCACACCAGGAAAAGCTAGTGTCTGCAGCTAGCTCATCACAGGCTGATACAGACAGCAAGAAGATGTTGCTGGGAGGCAGACAGCTAAGTTTTGTGCATTTCAATGACGCAGATCTTTCCGGGTGCGCAGCGCCTGCCACGCGGCGTCGATGTCGGCGTAGAGGTTCTTCTTGGGCGGAGGTGCCGGGTGGCGGGGGCTTGACGGAGCTGACGCCGTAGCCGGAGGTCGTAGGAGATGTTGCAGATGATGCACGAGCCCAGACCGATGTAGAAGTTGCACATCTGGCCCAGGTCCACCGCGTTGCCGTGCGAGAAGAGCAGCGTGTAGTGGCTGGAGGGCGCGCAGCGCACGAACATACAGCTTATCTGGTTGTTTCCGGCGGTGCACGAGAAGACCTCGACCGCTTCCAGCTAGCGCTGCGAGCAGTCGGCGCGCTTGGTCAAGTGCAGGCTACACGCGCGGGCCCCGGGCCCACGTCTTCGGACTGCTGCTGCGGCGCAAGTGGAGGAGTGGAAGCGGCCGAAGCCCGAGCGGGCGCGCCGGGGCCGCGCTGCTCCGGCGCCAGCACAGTGTGGGTGGGCTCGGGCGGCAGGAAGGCCAGCTTGGCGGCGATGGGGCTTGGGCAGGGCGGGCAGCAGAAGGATGGGATGGCTGGATGGCATCAATGGACGTGAGTCTGAGTGAACTCCGGGAGTTGGTGATGGACAGGGAGGCCTGGCATGCTGCGATTCATGGGGTCGCAAAGAGACGGACACGACTGAGCGACTGAACGGAACAGAAATTTTATCTAGATAAAATTGTTAAAACTGGTTTCCCTGGTGGCTCAGCAATACAGAATCTGCCTGCCAATGCAAGAGATGTGGGTTCAGTCCCTGGGTGGGGAAGATCCCCTGGAGAAGGAAATGGCAACCCACTCCAGTATTCTTGCCTGGGAAATTCCATGGACAGAGAAGCCTGGTGGGCTACAGTCCATGGGGTTGCAAAGAGTCGGACAGGACTTAGTGACTAAACAATGACAAAGTTGTTGAAAAAGGGAAACCTGCAAAAAGAATAGAGATGTAAATGAGGTGTGATGCACACTGTCCTAGGTGCACTGCTCAACGACCCAGCTACCTGGATGAGCAAGAGTCTGAACCACCCCAGAAGATACTGGAGACCTACACTTTTATTGGTGTCAGGGACGGAGGACCAGTTTCACTTAAACCCATCTCTAAGAACGCTTTCAGTTGGCAAGTTTTGCTTCTGGCAGCTTTTCAGGCACCTGACAAGAGGCAGAAGCTGCAGATTCCAAGTGATAAAAGGACCATGTGTTTCAGATTTAGCATCTTTGCTCATAAGGGGCGCACTTGCTCCATTGGTTTGTACACTCCTGGGGTCCATTCCCTGCGTGGTATGTACAGGACGTGGCAGAGGAAGGTGCCAGGTGCTCAGAGTAGCTTTTGAAATGGATCAAAACACTGAAGGCAGAACTTCTCTGGCTTATGTTAAGCTAATGGCCCATGTGACGGCTTCACAGTGTAGGACAGCCTGACCTTTTGTTTGGGTGGAGAATGTATAATTACCTGAATTTTTTCCCCCCTGACAGCAACAATCATGTCTTGTCCCATTTAATTTCATTAGTGAAGTTTTTGGTGTACTGAGCATCTAATTATTATCTAGTCATAGAAATGTATACTCAGACAGACTTTGGTCTTTTTCTTTTCAGAAAAAGAAGTTTGGATTTTCAGAATTTTGGATTTTTCCATTAAAGAGGTATGCCTATCTTATCAAAATCTATTCTTAAACGTTTTAGACTTTGAGGATTGGTGATTTTCTTTTTTTAAACAAATGCTAGCTTTTCCTTTAGAAATGGCTTAAACTTTAAAATCCTAAAGCCTGGTGGGCTACAGTCCATGGGGTTGCAAAGAGTCGGACAGGACTTAGTGACTAAACAATGACAAAGTTGTTGAAAAAGGGAAACCTGCAAAAAGAATAGAGATGTAAATGAGGTGTGATGCACACTGTCCTAGGTGCACTGCTCAACGACCCAGCTACCTGGATGAGCAAGAGTCTGAACCACCCCAGAAGATACTGGAGACCTACACTTTTATTGGTGTCAGGGACGGAGGACCAGTTTCACTTAAACCCATCTCTAAGAACGCTTTCAGTTGGCAAGTTTTGCTTCTGGCAGCTTTTCAGGCACCTGACAAGAGGCAGAAGCTGCAGATTCCAAGTGATAAAAGGACCATGTGTTTCAGATTTAGCATCTTTGCTCATAAGGGGCGCACTTGCTCCATTGGTTTGTACACTCCTGGGGTCCATTCCCTGCGTGGTATGTACAGGACGTGGCAGAGGAAGGTGCCAGGTGCTCAGAGTAGCTTTTGAAATGGATCAAAACACTGAAGGCAGAACTTCTCTGGCTTAATGTTAAGCTAATGGCCCATGTGACGGCTTCACAGTGTAGGACAGCCTGACCTTTTGTTTGGGTGGAGAATGTATAATTACCTGAATTTTTTCCCCCCTGACAGCAACAATCATGTCTTGTCCCATTTAATTTCATTAGTGAAGTTTTTGGTGTACTGAGCATCTAATTATTATCTAGTCATAGAAATGTATACTCAGACAGACTTTGGTCTTTTTCTTTTCAGAAAAAGAAGTTTGGATTTTCAGAATTTTGGATTTTTCCATTAAAGAGGTATGCCTATCTTATCAAAATCTATTCTTAAACGTTTTAGACTTTGAGGATTGGTGATTTTCTTTTTTTAAACAAATGCTAGCTTTTCCTTTAGAAATGGCTTAAACTTTAAAATCCTTAACAGATTATTTTTATTATAAAATGACTGTTTTTTATTACGAAGTGATTGAGATACCACAAGCAAGTGCTTGAATAAATTATGACCTATCAGTGCTATGAATGCCCATAGCTATTAATAAGAAATGTGAACTAACACACAAAGAACTAGAAGATAAGCAAAAATAAATAAATTACAAAATAATCCACCTTCTCTGATTTTTCCCAAGAAGACTTTGAAAGGACCAAAGAGAAGGCATTGGCAACATTTACAGAAGTGGCCATGAATTTTACCTGGGGCAGCAGGGACTGAACAGACGGCTGACCACAGGGGCGCGATGCTGGGGGCTTACAGACCCTACTCTCCACTGAGCACCAAGACAGCAAACCAAGGACTTTCCTGGAGATCCAGTGGTTAGAACTCCGTGCAGGAGGCATAGGTTCGATCCCTGGTCAGGGGAACTAACATCCTGCAAGTCAAGTGGCTCATCCAAAAAACAAACAAACAAAAAGACAGCAAACCAGATGTGATCTGTAAGTTGAAACAAGGAGGAAAGCTATGGACCAAGGAGGGAGAAATGCGAGGTAGGTTTCCCTCCCAGAACCTGAGAGGGAAAAGATTTGTATGTGAGATTTCTGTAATATAAAAAGCTCACCTTATGGCAAAACCAAAAAGCCCACTGTATGGTAAAACACTTGTGAAGATGTGTCTATGCCTTCATAACACTGAAAGACTCATAAAGAACAGCCTATGGCTTTTTTTGAAAAGACGATGACCTGACAAACTGACAGTAGAACAGATGAGCTTTCCACCCTGGAGATGTTCTCTTACAGGAAAATCCAGACCAAGGTGAGAACGTTGGAAAACATGTTGGTGTGAGGGCTTCTTTACTTCACTGTAGTAAAGAATCTGCCTGCAGTGCAAGAGATGCAGGTTCGATTCCTGGGTCAGGAAGACCCCTGAAGAAGGGCATGGTAATCCATTCCAGTATTCTTGCCTGGAGAATCCCATGGACTGAGGAGCCTGGAAGGCTACAGTCCATAGGGTTGCAAAGAGTCAGACACAACTGAAGTGACTGAGCATGCACGCATGCACCTGTTGGTTTAACCTCCATACTTACTTCTCCAAAAAATAAATCCCCCATAGTGTGATGCACTTGGAATGAATTTGAATCATAGCCTACATGGGGTGGATCACGAGGCAAATAATATGTGGATGAAGTCATCTGCTTGTAACAAAGATGAAAGATGGTTCTGTCCTGGTTCATTCATGTTGGATTAAAACCCTGAATATAACCACTGAGTGAGAGCTTCCAGTCAAAATTCAAACTTCATCATATACCTTGGAATTCCCTGTGAAGACATCTTCTCTGAAAGTAATGAATCTGGGGTTAGGGAGGAATCAATGATAGCTCACCTCTTAACCAAACAAGGATGCATACCAGAATGAGAAGTCCTGTGAACACCACCGAAGTGAAAAGCCTAGAGCCAGAAGTCACATTTCATGAGTGTCATAGCATTCATACAGGGCAGAAACCTTATGAATGTAATCACCGTGGAAAACCTTTTTCAAAAAAAAAAGTTGTACATCTCATGGTATATCAGAGATTTTATACTGGAAAAAATTCTTTTGAATGTAATCAACATGGAGAAACCTTTAACTACAATTCAACCCTCAATAGACACCACTATGAATTTCATATAGAATAGAAATTCAATGAATGTTTTGAATGTGGGCAATTCTCCTTTCTTAATGTACATCAGAGCCAGCGTGGATGTTTATTATTTGCAACTGAGTCAGACTCCAGCAGAAAACAGAGGGACCTCTCAAATCAAGATGACTCAAATATTAATAGGAGGTACTTGGAAAGGTTTTATTCAAAAGTGTAGATGTGAGGAAAGCACAAGGGATGGTGCAGTAACCCCTAAACCCAAGAGGCTGCTGCTGCTACTGCTGCTAAGTCACTTCAGTCATGTCCGACCCTATGCGACCCCAGGGATGGCAGCCCACTAGGCTCCGCCATCCCTGGGATTCTCCAGGCAAGAACACTGGAGTAGGTTGCCATTTCCTTCTCCAATGCATGAAAGTGAAAAGTGAAAGAAGTCGCTCAGTTGTGTCCGACTCTTTGCAACCCCATGGACTGCAGCCTACCAGGCTCCTCTGTCCTGGGATTTTCCAGGCAAGAGTACTGGAGTGGGGGTGCCATTGCCTTCTCCAAACCCAAGAGGCAATGAGGCTCAAATGGTTAAAAGTGCAGAAATTAGAGAAAGACGATTTAAAAGGAGCTGTGGCTTTCTGGGAGGTGGGAGGCAGTCCAGAAGAATCCAAACCTCCAACCTCACTCATCTCTCTGTCTCTGAGCTCTCCCCAGTGGGCTAGAGGTTGAATCCAACAAGATGCCAGACAGCAAGGGAGCTTGTGATGTGGTCAGCCTTTCAGAACAGACAGAGAGATAAAGATGGATCTGGAGGGCAAATGGAAGATACCCAGCCCAGTGAACAGGAACCCTAGCTGACACACCTCCAAGAATCAGCTTGGGTGCCCTGGTCCCACTGTAGCCCAGAGCCTGGTAAAGAGCCTGGTCCAGAATAGACATTCGAAAGAAATTGTTGAAATTAATAAAGGACCAGCAGAACAAAGGCAGACTCTTACTCAGCAGGAGAAAACTCAGAACTCCTCTGCCTGACCATCTTTTCTAAGGCCCCTGGGGAGCATAGGAAGGAGATGCTTTTGTAACATACATTTCCTGTTACCAGACAATAACAGAGGAAAAGACTAGGAATTCAGCAAGAGCTGATGACCTTAAAGAAAAGAGGGAAAGGTAAAAGGAAAGCTGGGGGCACTGGACTGGAAGCTTTAAGTGTAATACCTGTAATAGGAAGAATCTGTATTCTATTACAAGTTAATCATTAAAGGGATGTGGTCTATAAGCTTAAATTATGCATAATGGCACATCTCTGGGAACCCTGCCTCCAAAGGAATGAGCATTAAGCTAAAATACCTTTGCTTAACTCACAGGAAACATCTTGACCAGGCCTACCTGTGAATAGCTGCAGGAAGGAAGAAATTAACACAGCCCAAATGGCTACTCACTGCAGTATTCTTGCGTGGAGAACTCCACGGACAGAGGAGCCTGGCAGGCTATAGTCCATGGGGTTGCAAAGAGTCGGATACAGCTGAGCAACTAAACACACACACACACACACACACACAGAGGAGGTGACTGGAACCAGGAAATTTTCAACTTTACTCCCTCCCCTCTGAGTATAAAAGAAGCCTGAATTCTAATTCAGACAAGATAGTTCTTTGGGACAGGAGTCTGCCCTCTCCTCGATCTGCTGGCTTTCTGAATAAAGTTGCTGTTCCTTGCCCCAACACTCATCTCTCAATTTATTGGCCTGCCGTGCAGACAGGGAAGGATGAGAAATGAGATGGTTGGATAGCATCACCAACTCAATAGATATGAACTTGAGATAACTGTGGGAGATAGTGGAGGACAGAGGAGCCTGGGTAGGCTGCAGTCCATGGGGTCACAAAAGAGTCAGACACAACTTAGTGACTGAACAACATGGAGTGAGTGGTATAAACTTGGACTCAATAACATATCTCAGCAAACCCTCATAATTCTGCGTGATAGTTGTTACTTCTTACACTCAGTAGTTAAGAAAACTGAGGCTCAGAGAGCTTAGGTAAGTTTCCCAGGGCCACATAGTAACTTGGAGACAAGATTTGAATCTGGATCTATATGTAACCTAAGCCTGTGGTTTTTCCACCCAGCAGGACACAGAATAAACTCCCTCATGGGTGTCAGCTCTAAAGAATAACTTAATGGCTCAAAGGCAAAAATGCCTTCACTCTGCTGATGTATCACAAATAGTTATTAACATGCTTTCTTTTATGACATCCCGAAGTCAGGAAAGGCTTTATTTCATCAAATAAAAAAAAAATGAAGTTTGTCAGGGAGCTAGGAAAAGCCAAACAACTTTCTTGGATTTCCTATAGC
Source organism: Aepyceros melampus (assembly GCA_006408695.1). Taxonomy (NCBI): domain Eukaryota; kingdom Metazoa; phylum Chordata; class Mammalia; order Artiodactyla; family Bovidae; genus Aepyceros; species Aepyceros melampus. The sequence continues at coordinate 122,743 of SJXQ01010897.1, read as the reverse complement.
CCTGACTATTTAATCACAGCCATTTTTTATTGATTCTAAATTCTCTGATTTAAGAACAGACTGTGGCCATGTTTCAAGGACATCAGGATAGCAAAAAACTGACAAAGAGGGGTTAACGTTTGTAGAAGCAGAATGAGTTTTATCTGTGCCATAGTATTCATAGATCATTATGAAGTGATATTTATTTTACGAAATGAAAAATTTTAAAAAACAAATAGAAATCACTCAAAGGCAAAGAAATTCACATAGTCTGTTATCAAAAGCTACATTCCAAGAAAATTTTTTTTCTCTTAACAAAGAGAGAAAACCAAATTCCAGTCTGTTACAAGCTTATATTCACAGTGAAATAGTAGTTATTTGTAATAAAAATTTTCAAAGGCAGTTCAATGTCTTAGAAAACTTTTCTCAGAGTCCACATTCCACAAACTTTTTTTTTTTCACTTTCTGTATCCATCACTTTGTCCATTCAGAAACAGCCACCGGTGAGACTTACTTCCTTTTCCCTTAATAAAATGTAACTCCATTTCTTATACCTCTTTATTAAAAACATACATCTTACTTTCCTTAAGCAAACATGAACTGTCCTTTATATAACCTTAGCAATAGTATCCAAAGACAAAGACACACTCTGAGACATACATAAATCCAGATAGACAGATATCACATAGCTTTCCACTTGAGATTTAAAATGTCCCTTTTTTGTTTGTTTTTTGGCTTGAAGTTCTACCAATTTGCCCAAGGCTGAAGTCTCAGGCAGAGTGGGTTGTGTATCTCAAGGATACGATGAGTCAATTTCAGGCTATTTCCTAGTCAAGATAACAAGTCAGCTTTTTCTAATTGCACATGCAAAAAGAACAGGTTTTGCAATTTTAAAAGGATTTCATTTTCACCAGTTTTCTCCTGAGTCTAAAGAGCCTCATAGCCATCCAGCATCAAACAATTCATCTCCCTTTTTTATATTCATAGTTCTTTAGCTAAAATATAGACCAAATAGTGCTCAAATTGGCTTTGATGACAAGGACAGACCGACTGATAAGATGTTGTCCCAGCAGAGATTGTCCCTTGAGGGAACTGAGCTCAGTCTGATCAGAAGACTCTGAAGGAATAAGGGAACTTGCAAAAGTTGGGGAAGCTTGTTTTCCTACATTTTCACCAGTTTTCTCCTGAGTCTAAAGAGCCTCATAGCCATCCAGCATCAAACAATTCATCTCCCTTTTTTATATTCATAGTTCTTTAGCTAAAATATAGACCAAATAGTGCTCAAATTGGCTTTGATGACAAGGACAGACCGACTGATAAGATGTTGTCCCAGCAGAGATTGTCCCTTGAGGGAACTGAGCTTAGTCTGATCAGAAGACTCTGAAGGAATAAGGGAACTTGCAAAAGTTGGGGAAGCTTGTTTTCCTTCCCATTTTCTATCCGTCTACCTCCCTGAGAGATAGGGGAGTTAGAAGGAGATTCTTTAGAATGTTTAGGAGAGTTTTTTCAGGCTTTTGATTATAGGAAAAAGTCCTGGGCCAAAGGGATGACAGAGAGGGAGAAAAAAGGAGGGTTGAGGGGATAGAAAGATACATGCATCACGAGTCCCTCAGATTTGGATTCTGAGTGTCATAGGGTTTAAGCATAAGGAATGACAAAAGAGATCAAGTTGGAGGATTGTGTTGTAATTTACTATGCAATTAAGAGTCCATTTTTCTTGGTTCCCCAATTTGTACCAACTGCAAGTTTCATTGCGAAAGACTGCAAGTCTCTTCTTTTTAAGACTTCAGGATCAAATTTTTTTCCAGTTCCTGAGAATACAGCCTAGAGGTGAGCCTGAGGGAGGTTCTTGANTGTTCATGGGGTTCTCAAGGCAAGAATACTGAAGTGGCTTGCCATTCCCTTCTTCAGTGGACCACATTCTGTCAGAATCATGCTAGGCATTGGGAATACAGTGATGAATGAATTAGCCCTTGCTATACGACTGAGCAACTGAACTGAACTGATTATGGCACTCACAGCTTGGTTAGGAGATAGATCTTTTAAAATTAGTCACAGAAATTAAAGTTTAATTACAAGTAATGGGAAATGCTATGAAAGAAGGTCAAGAAATGCTTTGAGAATTATAGGGGAAAACTAATTTTGTTTGGAGGTTGAGTGAGAGTTGGGTCAAGTGTGAGGCCAGCTGAAACTTCACAGATATGCAACCATTGGTCAAGCTAAGAGAGATATAATAGCTATGTTTTGGGGGAGCTGGCAGCTTAAAAATCAGGAAGCTATTCTAATGGTTCAGGCAGGTTCCTGATTCATCATCTACAAAAATTCAGAGGTTTCTCTGTGTTGGTCTCCAAAGCCACCTACAGTTCTGCAGTTCTACAGAATTAAGTATCTGCTATGTGTTTGACATTGTGCTCGATGTTGATTGGAAAAAAAATACGATACGTAGATACGAATCCCCAACAGAGTGAACATCCAATAAATTGTTCACTTTGAACAGTTTGGTTCAGTTGCAAACAGGGTAGCTCTAGGTTTGTTTTTTGGAGTCTTGCCAGAATTCTTAAAGCACTTTTAATTACTTCATGTTGAAATGACAGAACCATCTACCATTCCCCAGGGCCAAACTTCTGTTTCCGAAGTTATTTCTCATGGATTGCCTCTCATCATGGATGGATGGATGGATGGATAGACAGATATTTGAAACTTAGAATGTCATTAGCCAGTTCTCAACATCTATAGGACTCTACTGCTCATCTTTACAGTGGAGATAAAGGTATTATTGACGATCTGAAGAACTGCCATATAATTGGAGACTACCATTAAGTTACAGAGGCACTGCCTTGCACATAAAAGGCATTCAAAAGTATTTGGATGAATGAAGAATGTATAAATGAACTCTGTCTCAGTGTTTAAGTGAGAAATAGAATCAAACGTCTGCCACAGACTCCCCAGGGTTTCAGTCATATCCACGTGATTATGGTGTTATTCTTAAGTGCTGCATGTGATGGACAAAAGGTAGGGCGTGTTCCCACTCTTTCCTTGCCCACTCTAAAGCAGTCTTGGTCTGCCCACTCTTTTTCTCTCCATCCTTAAAAAACTTCAGAGAACTTATCTCCCTGATTTTAAGTGCTTTTATATTCAGAACTAGAAGAAAGGTGAGCAGAAAAATTGAAAAGATGCTCAGATTGGGATTGAGGAATGAGTGGTTTTATTTTTTATTATTCAGAGGCCATCCTTTCAGTAATTTGTATACTTGTGCATGAAGAGGATCACATCTTAAATTCTATTTTTATTATGGACACCATTTAAAATAAACTTTTACTTTGCTTGTTTGCTGATTTACTCACTTTTGCATCCCCAAGAAGAGTTCATTTGTCTGCTGTTGTGTCTTCTTTTTGGAGAGCAAGGTACCAAGTAGGAGCAGTGGGCAAGGGAAGAGGATGGGAAAGGAAGAATTTTAAGCAGCATTTCTTTAGTGCATGAATCTTTAGTGCAAGGAAATTCTGTCTTGGCTGCTGGACTGTTTGAGTAATCAGATCACAGCTTTGAAAAGCATTCAAGTAGGGACTGCTCCACTCCTGAAGGTACTGGTTCCTCATGACTGCCCTTCCCTTTCGTATGGACAGATTCAAATTTCACAAATGTAAACACTGGAGCTGAGACAGATACAGGACTCAACTAATGGATACAAGTTATAGAGAGGCATACTTAAATTTAATGCAGTTTTCTAACAAGTAGAAATAATTCATGAAAGAGTGGGTACCCTATCAAAGTGTTAACAGCATTAATGAAAGAGATCTCATCCTGGGTAGATGGTTAGGCTACTTAACATGGAAGGTCCTCTCCTTCACTAAAAGGCCTCTAATGTAGACAAGAAATCCAGATTGAATGAAGAAATATACTCCTTTATGTAAACCCAAGACAGAGTCCTTTCCCTTGCCTTACATCTCTAAACCCAGAGTAAATTGACTGCTTTTTCAAGCTAGTTTAACAGTAATGCTGATGGGGAGAATGTACTCTTCAAGGTTCTGTTTTTCCCCACATATCAAAAAGGCTCTTCAAACTTGTTAGCCCACAACTACCAGCAAGCTCAGTGTTAAGGTTCACTTTAAACTTAAAAAAAGACAAAGATTTGTTCAAGTATAGTGTGAGTGAAGTTGGTTATGGAGTAAAGTGTTTGGAAACACCTTCCTTCATATCCCAGAGAGGCAGGAGGTCTGGCAGTGACTACAAGTTGGGCACTTACCAATCTCCTATATTTAGTAATATATGGCAGCAAAAGGCTAAAATGAAAGATTAGATTGAGAACAGTACAGTCTGATGCAAATAGCCAGTTAATTAAACTCTTACTGTGCATTGTGCTGTAACATGCCCTGCCTCACCCAGCGCTCATGGTGGCCCTCCCCTTCCAGATGAGTGGACAGAAGGGGGAAGGGCAGAGAGAGAAAGAAGCTCATCAAACATTTCTCAGTATATAGTAGTGCAATAATCAAACCCAAGTTTTCAGCTGCTTATGCCACTTTGCCAAGAAGGGTCCGTCTAGTCGAGGCTATAGTTTTTCCTGTGGTCATGTATGGATGTGAGAGTTGGACTGTGAAGAAGGCTGAGCACTGAATAATTGATGCTTTTGAACTGTGGTGTTGGAGAGGACTCTTGAGAGTCCCTTGGACTGCAAGGAGATCCAACCAGTCCATTCTGAAGGAGATCAGCCCTGGGTGTTCATTGGAAGGACTGATGCTAAAGCTAGAAACTCCAATACTTGCGCCCCCTCATGCAAAGAGTTGACTCATTGGAAAAGACTCTGATGCTGGGAAGGATTGGGGGCCCGAGAAGAAAGGGACTACAGGATGAGATGGCTGGATGACATCACCAACTCAATGGACATGAGTTTGAGTGAACTCCAGGGGATGGTGATGGACAGGGAGGCCTGGCGTGCTGCGATTCATGGGGTCGCCAAGAGTCGGACATGACTGAGCAACTGAACTGAACTGATGCTTAATGAAAGAGACACTAAAAAAATGATACTTTACAATATAAAGGATAGACCCAGAAGTAAGAAGATCTACCAGAACTGGCTGGAAAAAATCTTGGAAGAGTTCTTGGACAAGGTACAACTTCACCCATTTCAAAGTGTACATGGTTTCCATGAGAAGAAAGGGACTACAGGATGAGATGGCTGGATGACATCACCAACTCAATGGACATGAGTTTGAGTGAACTCCAGGGGATGGTGATGGACAGGGAGGCCTGGCGTGCTGCGATTCATGGGGTCGCCAAGAGTCGGACATGACTGAGCAACTGAACTGAACTGATGCTTAATGAAAGAGACACTAAAAAAATGATACTTTACAATATAAAGGATAGACCCAGAAGTAAGAAGATCTACCAGAACTGGCTGGAAAAAATCTTGGAAGAGTTCTTGGACAAGGTACAACTTCACCCATTTCAAAGTGTACATGGTTTCCAAACTGGCAAGAATGGCTATTATGGGATAAAGAATGAGAGTAACTCTTTCTGCTCACCAACAGGTCTGGCCTGTCTCAGAGGCTTGATTTGGCCAGGAGGCAGTGGGAAGGTCTGAACTCTCTGTGCCCATTCAGTCTGGAAGAAAGCTGAGTCTCGGGCACCCTGGAAATGGGGCCCAGTGAGTGTGCACTGTATGATGTTCTGAGTGCTTAAGTCGTTGCTTGGCTCTCCTGATTGGTGTCATTTATACCAGTAGCATGTACAGTAGATCCAGTTTCCACTTAAACTGTAATCATCATGCCTTTAAAGCAGAAAATATTCTGAACACTCTAAAAATGCATGGACTCATTTATTGGGTGCCATGATTGAAAATAAATTTTTTATTCCTCTCTTCTAAGGCCCTTTAAAACAACTTAGCTAATGGCAATCTTCAGACAGTGTTTCTTAAAGTGGCATCTACATGCCATCTATATTAGAAACATCTAGGACACTTCTTAAAAAGGACCCTATCCCAAACCTACCACACTGATCAAGATAAAGTAGGTTAACCTCCAAGTCTCAGTGACTTGACAAAACCAGGGTTTGTTTCTTCCTCACTTAAAGTTTGCTGCAGGTTTTACCCACTATTGTTTTCCAAGTAGTGACCAGGATCCAGGCTGCTGCTATGTTCTGGTTCTTTTATCTCAACAAAGGGGCGTGGAGTGTTCATAGCACTCTACCGTGCTTTGGCTTGTAACTAGTACAAGGACCCTCCCTCCTGCAAGGTACTGGGAAGTGCCAGGAACACAAGGACATGGAGTGNAGCTCTTAAGCCCTGAGAAAGTGTGGAGGAATCTTAAATGCTACTAATAATTGAAAGCAAAAATCTACATGCTGCATAATTCTAACTATGTGACATTCTGGGAAAAGGCTCTACCCTCATGACCTGATTTCTTCCCAAAGACCCACCTCCAAATATCATCGCTTTGGAGATTAAACTTGAACAGATGAAGTTTGGAGGGATGCAAACATTCATTCCACAACATTCATTCCTTAAGTTTTATACAAAGTTCTTGTCCTTTCCAAGATCCCACGCAGGATACTGCATACGTTTACTTGTCCTGTTTCCTAAGGCTCCTCTCAGCAGTGAATCTTCTCTTACTCTCCTTGCTTTTGATGATTTTGACAAATTTGATGAATACTAGTATATTTTAGTATGTCTCTAGATTACAGTTTTTCTGATGCTCTTCCAGTAACTAAACTGAAGTTATGGGTATTTTGGGGGAAATGGTCTTAGAGGGAAAGTTCCATGTTCATCAAATCAACAAAATAATTCATGCCTAATAATGTTGGTTTCGGAGAAGGCAATGGCACCCCACTCCAGTACTCTTGCCTGGAGAGTCTCATGGACGGAGGGGCCTGGTGGGCTGCAGTCCATGGGGTCGCTGAGAGTCAGACATGACTGAGCGACTTCACTTTCACTTTTCACTTTCATGCATTGGAGAAGGAAATGGCAACCCACGCCAGTGTTCTTGCCTGCAGAATCCCAGGGCTGGGGGAGCCTGGAGGGCTGCCGTCTATGGGGTCGCACAGAGTCGGACACGACTGAAGTGATGCAGCTGCAGCAGCAATGTTGGTTTATGGTTATTGAATGGCACCCCACTCCAGTACTCTTGCCTGGAGAGTCTCATGGACGGAGGGGCCTGGTGGGCTGCAGTCCATGGGGTCGCTGAGAGTCAGACATGACTGAGCGACTTCACTTTCACTTTTCACTTTCATGCATTGGAGAAGGAAATGGCAACCCACGCCAGTGTTCTTGCCTGCAGAATCCCAGGGCTGGGGGAGCCTGGAGGGCTGCCGTCTATGGGGTCGCACAGAGTCGGACACGACTGAAGTGATGCAGCTGCAGCAGCAATGTTGGTTTATGGTTATTGAGAAAGTGGCTCACTTGTATTTGTCAGGTTTCTCCATTGTAAAGTTACTCTTTTCCTTCTTCCATTTTGTCCTCTCTGGAAGGGAGTCACAGTGTGCAGCTCAGAGTTCAAGAGTGTTGAACTGGGTTTCTCCTTCTTTAGAGTGAACTGTCTATACAAATTATTTGGAACTTTCCTGTACAAAAGATATTTACATATTCTCCTCCATTTATTAATGTATTCAGTTATTTATTTACATCAATAGGGGGTCATAGATATTTATTTTATTTGAGGTTATAATCTGTCTTGGTCTGTTTGGGATGCTATAACAAAATATCACAGACTGGGTGACTTAGAAATTTGTTGCTCACAGTTCTGGAGGCTTGAATTCCACTATGACTGTGGCAGCATGATGGTGTGAGGGTTTTGTTTTGGACTGCAGATTTCTTATTGTAATCTCACATGGCAGAAGGAACTAGGAAGATCTTGGGGTTCTCCTTCGCAAGGGTACTAATCCCATTCATAAGAGAGAATTCCTCATGAACTAGTAGTGTTCCAAATGCTCCAATTTCTAACATGGTCTCCTTGAGCATTAATATTCTGAAATGTGAATTTTGAAGGTACAGAAACATTCAGAAATATATATATATATACACATATGTGTGTGTGTATAAAAATATATCTCTAACATTTGATATATTTTTTGCTCAAATTGTTTCAGCTTTCTCCATTGGGAGATCTTTTTGTTGGTTCCTGAGCCTCTTTGACAAACTCCTATCAATGGTTTTCGCTTTTTCATTTTGTTTTCTTTTAGTTTTTCACTTCCTTATTTTCTGAAGGATATTTAATTTTTGATAGGATTTCTAAACACAAAGAAGAGAGATTAGCCTTTAATGAAAGGCCTTTACAACAGAAGAGCCAGGTGATTGAATTAAATCATTTTTATTTTGAAATAAAGCATTTAGTAAAGACAAATTCACTCATTTATTAAATTAAACATTAATGGCCTGACATGTGGCAGTAAGTGATCTGGCAACTGAGGATTCAGCCTCTTCTTCATAGAACTGATAGAATTTACATCTTGTTTGAGAAAGAGACACACATACATCGGGGTTCATTTTTCATGATGCAAGACTTTCAGTTTAGTTAAATAACATCAGTCTTGCAACACATAGTTCCAATTTCAGTTACCACAGAAAACTGAATAATTGCATAAAGTATGCCTAATAATTGCATAAAGCTGCTTACTCTCCTTCAGCCCACAAATCACTATGTAATAACAGATGCTCATCACGATCAATAAACATTCATATCAATTCTCTGAAAGTCTATAGTTTGGTCCCTGTGACTCTTACTCAGTTTAGGCAGAAACAGCAGGATGTGTGGTTGTGTTGTCTCCTCTCTTCCAGTGATAAACCCACATGACATTTACAAAATGAGTAATTATAATAGGGACTTGGCATCAAGGATGAAAGTGCATTGGGAAACAATGATGGGACTGGAAGTTATATTCAAGATTAAAATAAATGGATTNTGACTCTTACTCAGTTTAGGCAGAAATAGCAGGATGTGTAGTTGTGTTGTCTCCTCTCTTCCAGTGATGAACCCACATGACATTTACAAAATGAGTAATTATAATAGGGACTTGGCATCAAGGATGAAAGTGCATTGGGAAACAATCATGGGACTGGAAGTTATATTCAAGATTAAAATAAATGGATTACAGAAGAAATACCTGACCATGGAGTGGTAACTTGATACTGTTGGAAAGATTCCACATATACAGTCAGAAGAACTTAGTGAAGGCAAACTTATAACATAAATGAGGAACGTGGTGGTGAGGAAAATGGTGAAGTTTTCTCAAAAGAAGTGACAGCAGCAAATACTTCAAATTAAAGAAAGTTTTGAAAAGATGTCACAGCATTGAGAGTACAAGGCATAAAATGTTGGAAACTGATCCAGAGGAGCATAATTCACCAGGTTGTAAAAAAGATACTCTTATATTGTAAATTAATCTGCCTTTTTAACATACAGCTTGTACACCTGGAAGTCCTACAGCGCAAATACTTCAAATTAAAGAAAGTTTTGAAAAGATGTCACAGCATTGAGAGTACAAGGCATAAAATGTTGGAAACTGATCCAGAGGAGCATAATTCACCAGGTTGTAAAAAAGATACTCTTATATTGTAAATTAATCTGCCTTTTTAACATACAGCTTGTACACCTGGAAGTCCTTGGTTCACATACTGCAGAAGCCTAGCTTGAGCGATTTTGAGCATAATCTTGCTAGCATGTGAAATGAGTGCAATTGCATGGTAATTTGAACATTCTTTGACATTGCCTTTCTTTGGGACTGGAATGAAAACTGAACTTTTCCAGGCCTGTGGCCACTGCGGAGTTTTCCAAATTTGCTAGCATATTGAGTGCAGCACTTTAACACCGTTATCTTTTACGATTTGAAATAGCTGAGCTGGAATTCCATCACCTCCCCTAGCTTTGTTCATAGTAATGCTTCCTAAGGCCCACTTGACTTCACAATCCAGGATATCTGGATCTAGGTGAGTGACCACACCATTATGGTCCTCTGGATCATTAAGAGCTTTTTTTGTACAGTTTTTCTGTGTATTCTTGCCACTTCTTAATCTCTTCTGCTTCTGTTAGGTCCTTGCCATTTTTGTCCTTTATTGTGCCTATCTTTGCATGAAATGTTCCCTTGGTATCTCTAATTTTCTTGAAGAGATCTCTAGTCTTTCCCATTCTATTGTTTTCCTCTGTTTCTTTGCACTGTTCATTTAAGAAAGCTGTTTTATCTCCCCATGCTATTCTCTGCAACTCTGCATTCAGCTGGGTATATCTTTCCCTTTCTCCTTTGCCTTTCACTTCTCTTTTCTCAGTTATTTGTAACGCCTCCTCAGACAACCATTTTGGTCTTCTTGCATTTTAAATTGCCAACATATGCTGGATCATAGAAAAACCAAGGGAATTGAAAAAAAAACAACAATAAAACCACATATCTACTTCTGCTTCCTTGAATATGCTAAAGCCTTTGACTGTGTGGATCACAAAAAACTGTGGAAAATTTCAGCAGGATGTGTGGTTGTGTTGTCTCCTCTCTTCCAGTGATAAACCCACATGACATTTACAAAATGAGTAATTATAATAGGGACTTGGCATCAAGGATGAAAGTGCATTGGGAAACAATGATGGGACTGGAAGTTATATTCAAGATTAAAATAAATGGATTACAGAAGAAATAGCTGACCATGGAGTGGTAACTTGATACTGTTGGAAAGATTCCAGATATACAGTCAGAAGAACTTAGTGAAGGCAAACTTATAACATAAATGAGGAACGTGGTGGTGAGGAAAATGGTGAATTTTTCTCAAAAGAAGTGACAGCAGCAAATACTTCAAATTAAAGGAAGTTTTGAAAAGATGTCACAGCATTGAGAGTACAAGGCATAAAATGTTGGAAACTGATCCAGAGGAGCATAATTCACCAGGTTGTAAAAAAGATACTCTTATATTGTAAATTAATCTGCCTTTTTAACATACAGCTTGTACACCTGGAAGTCCTTGGTTCACATACTGCAGAAGCCTAGCTTGAGGGATTTTGAGCATAATCTTGCTAGCATGTGAAATGAGTGCAATTGCGTGGTAATTTGATAATACTTCAAATTAAAGAAAGTTTTGAAAAGATGTCACAGCATTGAGAGTACAAGGCATAAAATGTTGGAAACTGATCCAGAGGAGCATAATTCACCAGGTTGTAAAAAAGATACTCTTATATTGTAAATTAATCTGCCTTTTTAACATACAGCTTGTACACCTGGAAGTCCTCGGTTCACATACTGCAGAAGCCTAGCTTGAGGGATTTTGAGCATAATCTTGCTAGCATGTGAAATGAGTGCAATTGCGTGGTAATTTGAACATTCTTTGACATTGTCTTTCTTTGGGACTGGAATGAAAACCTGAACTTTTCCAGGCCTGTGGCCACTGCGGAGTTTTCCAAATTTGCTGGCATATTGAGTGCAGCACTTTAACACCGTTATCTTTTACGATTTGAAATAGCTGAGCTGGAATTCCATCACCTCCCCTAGCTTTGTTCATAGTAATGCTTCCTAAGGCCCACTTGACTTCACAATCCAGGATATCTGGATCTAGGTGAGTGACCACACCATTATGGTCCTCTGGATCATTAAGAGCTTTTTTTATACAGTTTTTCTGTGTATTCTTGCCACTTCTTAATCTCTTCTGCTTCTGTTAGGTCTTTGTCATTTTTGTCCTTTATTGTGCCTATCTTTGCATGAAATGTTCCCTTGGTATCTCTAATTTTCTTGAAGAGATCTCTAGTCTTTCCCATTCTATTGTTTTCCTCTGTTTCTTTGCACTGTTCATTTAAGAAAGCTGTTTTATCTCCCCATGCTATTCTCTGCAACTCTGCATTCAGCTGGGTATATCTTTCCCTTTCTCCGTTGCCTTTCACTTCTCTTTTCTCAGTTATTTGTAATGCCTCCTCAGACAACCATTTTGTCTTCTTGCATTTTAAATTGCCAGTATATGCTGGATCATAGGAAAACCAAGGGAATTGAAAAAAAAAACAAAAAACAAAACCACATATCTACTTCTGCTTCCTTGAATATGCTAAAGCCTTTGACTGTGTGGATCACAAAAAACTGTGGAAAATTNTTCTTGCATTTTAAATTGCCAGTATATGCTGGATCATAGGAAAACCAAGGGAATTGAAAAAAAAAACAAAAAACAAAACCACATATCTACTTCTGCTTCCTTGAATATGCTAAAGCCTTTGACTGTGTGGATCACAAAAAACTGTGGAAAATTCTTAAAGAAATGGGAATATCGAACCACATTACCTGTCTCCTGAGAATCCTGTATGCAGGGCAAGAAGCAATATTTAGAACTGGACATGGAACAATGGACTGATTCAAAATTGGGAAGACAGCATGTTAAGGTTGTGTATTGTTACCCTACTAATTTAACTTACATGCATGAAATGCTGGGATGGATGACCTAGAAGCTGGAATCAAGTTTGCCAGGGGAAATATCAGCAACTTCAGATATGCAGATGATACCAATTTAATGGCAGAATGTGTAGAGAAACTAAAGAGCCTCTTGATGAAGGTGAAAGAGGAAAGTGAAAGATCTGGCTTAAAACTCAACATTCAAAAAACAAAGATCAAGGCAACTGGTTCCATCACCTCATGATGAATAGACGGGGGAAAAATGGAAACAATGACAGACTTTATTTTCTTGGGCTCCTAAATCAATGCAGACAGTGACTATAGCCACAAAATTAAAAGACACTTGCTCCTTGAAAGAAAAGGTATGACTGTAGGGTAAGGGAGTTAGAGAAGGCGAGGTCTGGAAAAAGAAGGAAACCAGCACAGGAACAGATCATCTTTAATGAGGTGAGAAAGGGCAGCAGTCAGATTAGTGAGCTGCTGCACTAACCCAAGAAAAGAGTAAGTATATACAGGCATGTATGTGGAAAGCTACTGTCTTAAGGGGGCCTGTTCTTCTTCAAGGTTGTTTGGAGTAGTTATCTCTTAAATGGCTGGGGCAAGGAATTCTGGAGATCGGCCAGAGACTGGACTGCCTGGGAACTGAGTGTAATCAACCTCAAAAAATAAAAAAATCCAGTTTTTTTTTCCTTTGGGTGAGAGAGTTCTTTGTTTTGCATAGAATGGTGGGGAGGACCTGGAGGGGAGTTTTAACTTCAGGCTATTTTGAGACACGTAACTTTCCTTCAGTGACAAACCCAGATAGTGTATTAAAAAGCAGAGACATCACTTTGCCTACAAAGGCCATATAGTCAAAGCTATGGTTTTTCCAGTAGTCATGTATAGATGTGAGAGTTGGACCATTAAGAAGGCTGAGCACCAAAGAATTGATGCTTTCAATCTGTGATGTTGGAGAAGACTCTTGAGAGTCCCTTGGACAGCAAGGAGATCAAACCAGTCAATCCTAAAGGAAATAAATGCTGAATACTGATTGGATAGACTGATGCTGCAGCTGAAGCTCCAACACTTTGGCCACCTGACAGGAAGAGCCGACTCATTGGAAGAGACCCTGATGCTGATAACCCTGATGCTGGGAAAGATTGAAGGCAGGATGAGAAGGGGGTGACAAAGACTGAGATGGTTTGATGGCATCACTAACTCAGTGGACATGAGTTTAAGCAAACTCCAGGAGATAGTGAAGGACAGAGAAGTCTGGCATGCTGCAGTTCACCTGGTCAAAAAGAGTTGGACACAGATTGCAACTGAACAACAGCAACAATGTTGTAAATTATACAAGAAGAATATAAGTAGGGTGCAAGCACTTTTTATATGTTTTTACAGAGAAATATTAACAAATTACTTAAAATTTCAATGTTTCTAATTTGTCAAAGTACAAGTAGTAGTAGCTGACAGAGAGTTTATAATGTTTTGAAAACAAATTTAAAACATCATAGAATGAACATTATCTTTCCTATTGATTCCTGAGTTCACTGTCAGTTTATTCAGTAATTTTTATGGTCCTTTTCTACCATGCAAAGTGAGGGCTGCATCCGCTTTGTATGTCAGATGGCAATATGTAGGGAGCCATATACCAGTGTTGCAGGTGGGAGGCTTTGTGGGAGGCCACAGATGCAGAACCCAGCACAAAAGTCATCTCCAGAGCTGACTGACCCTCTTGCCAACCTTTACCATGACTCCCATCCCCACTCCTGATCTACACTGGCCTCCTCCCTGATCCCACATTAGGTAAAAATACCTATCCTAACCAATCACCTACTGCCACTCTTTCAGCAGGAATTTTATTTTTCCTGAGGCTGTTAAAGTTGACTATTAACCCATGAAAGGCATGGCTCTCCCCTGAGCTGGCCCGCTGTTTTAACAGTTATCTCTCTGTGGTCTGTCAGGAAGTTGGCCCCTTTGCTTCCAGTGTCCTCATTATCTCTGATCTTTATTCCTAGTTAACTCACTCCTTTCTGAAATACTCTGTATTTAGAAATTCTTTTCCGACTTGTGTACAGACCATCAAGACAATAAGTACTTAGGAAACAAATTAACAAGGTTAAGAGCTCATGGAATGTCAGGGTAAGAGCGGAACTGACATTTTATACAGGGTAGTGTATGAAAGGTGCCTTGGATAAAGTGACATTTGAGCAGAGGTTGAAAAGAAGAGAGAGAGAGGTGCGTCTGTGTGGGGGTGGGGAGCAGAGGAGTGGTAGGATTTGACTGGCATTCCCCAAAATTCACTGTATCTGAAACAGGAAAGCCAGCTATAGATCATAGCAATGGTACAGGAAGAGATGATGGTGGCTGAGACAAGGGAGTGGTGGTGGGGATGAGAATGTGGACATTATGGAAAGAGTCTAGTGGTGTGTTGGAAGAGGCTTGGATTGGCTAGTGAGACTTGATATTTGCATTTTGAGGAGTTTTGCAAGCAAGTTGTTAAACTGATGCTAACCTAAAATTGACCACTTTGGGGGTATCTACAGAAAGAATTGGCATGTACTACCAATCAGGCTTTTCTTTTTTTTTTCTAAGAGTCAGTTGTTGGGTGGGATGATTTGAGAGAATAGCTTTGAAACATGTATATTATCATATGTGAAATAGATTTCCAGTCCAGGTTTGATGCATGAGACAGGGTGCTCAGGGCCGGAGCACTGGGATGACCCTGAGGGATGGGATGGGAAGGGAGGTGGGAGTGGGGGGAACATATGTACACCCATGGCTGATTCATGTCAATGTATGGCAAAAAACACTACAATATTGCAAAGTAACTAGCCTCCAATTAAAAAAAAAAGAATCATTGTTAAAGGTTTCTATCTCACCACTGGACTTTACCATTTTGAAGACAGAATTGAATATGAGTTATAAACTGTGGAAAATTCTTAATGAGATGTAAATACCAGACCATATTACCTACCTCCTGAGAAATCTGTATGCAGGTCAAGAAGCAACAGTTAGAACTGGACATGGAACAACAGACTGGTTCCAAATTGGGAAAGGAGTATATCAAAGCTGTATATTGTCACCTTGCTTATTTAACTTATATGCAGAGAAAAATCATGTGAAATGGATGGAGCACTAGCTGGAATCAAGATTGCTGAGAGAAATATCAACAACCTCAGATATGCAGATGACACCACCCTAATGGCAGAGGAATTAAAGGAGCATCCTGATGAAGGTGAAAGAGGAAAGTGAAAGCTCTGATTTAAAACTCAGCATTCAAAAAATGAAGATCATGGCATCCGGTCACATCACTGCATGGCAAATAGATGGGGATAAAAATGGAAACAGTGACAGACTTTATTTTCTTGGGCTCCAAAATCAATGTGGACAGAGACTGCAATCAGGAAATTAAAAGATTTCTTGCTCCTTGGAAGAAAAGCTATAACCAACCTAGAGAGCATATTAAGAAGCAGAGACATCTCTTTTCCAACAAAGATCCTACTAGTCAAACCTATGGCTTTTCCAGTAGTCATGTACCAATGTGAGAGCTGGACCGTAAAGAAGGCATAGCCCTGAAGAATTGATGCTTTTGAGCTGTGGTGCTGGAGAAGACTCTTGAGAGTCCCTTGGACAGCAAAGAGATCAAACCAGTCATTCCTAAAAGAAATCAACCCTAATTATTAATTGGAAGGATTGTGCTGTTGCTGAAGCTCCAAAACTTTGACTACCTAATGGGGGGAGATGACTCATTGGAAAAGACCCTGATGCTGGAAAAGAGTAAGGGCAGCGGGAGAAGGGGTGACAGAGGATGAGTTGGTTGACATCATCAAATCAATGGACACGAGTTTGAGTGAACTCTGGGAGACAGTGAAGGGCAGGATGCCTGGCATGCTGCAGTCCATGGGTTTGGAAAGAGTCAGATATGATTGAATGATTGAACAACAACAACAGCATAAAAGAAAGAGAAATCAAGGATAAATTCAAAGCTTCTGGACACAGCATATTTCCTGTGAGCAATTCATAAGGATTGTAAATGATTCAAGTCAATGGAAAACTACTCTTTCCATTGCAGAAAGAGAACGAAACACTAATTTCTGGGTTTAGAAGTGGGTTATCTAGACAAATGGAGGAGAAAATTTTTTCTTAAAACCAAGGTGGCACTTGGTTTAAAACTAAAGAGGCACTTCAATGGTGGGGAGTTAAGTGAAGGCAAGAATCCAGAAGACAATAACTCTTCTCCACAGGGTATCAGTATATAGTCCATGGCCAAGTCCAAGGTGATGGATAATCTGTATTAGCTGGAATTAATCCTGATCTGTATTAGCTGGACTCAAGGAGTTCCAACCAGTCCATCCTAAAGGAAATCAGTCCTGGGTGTTCATTGGTAGGACTGATGTTGAAGCTGAAACTCTAATACTTTGGCCACCTGATGCGAAGAGCTGACTCATTTGAAAAGACCCTGATGCTGGGAAAGATTGAGGGCAGGAGGAGAAGGGGATGACAGAGGATGAGATGGTTGGATGGCATCACTGACTCAATGGACATGGGTTTGGGTGGACTCCGGGAGTTGGTGATGGACAGGGAGGCTTGGTGTGCTGTGGTTCCTGGGGTCGCAAAGAGTCGGACATGACTGAGCGACTGAACTGAACTGAATTCTCATGTCCAAGGGAGATGTTGTGAGTCAGTCTCCAGAGCTACTTCCCATGATCTCTGCTCAGGATCACATATGAAGATTCAGCTCTGGAGGTTTCATGAACATGTGGGCAGGCAGATCTCCATGGACAGAAGACTTTTGGAGCAGAGTTGTGGAAGCTTTCAGCTGGGTCCTTCTTGTGGGCTGGGCCCTCATTGAGGGAAGGAGACAGTAGAGGCTGATGGTGGCACCTAGCAGGGAGGAAGGAGGAGCTGTGGGAAACGTTTCCATACTTAATTATCTGCTCATCATTCAGGAAAAGTTCTCTGCATGCCTCCCACATGCCCAGGTATTCTCCTCCTGGGATGCCAGTCCTGAAAGGATGGACAGCCCCTGAGTTAGGACTCTGACCCCTCAGCCTCCTCCCCAGGTCCTCATGCTCCCTCCCCAGGCCTTCCACTCTGTCATACAGAGGTCACAGTTGGAGCAGCCATCAGAGGAGCTGATCTGGGACTAATCAATATTACCTTAAGTGTGGATACCTGTTGCCCAGGGAGCCCCTGAGTTCAGTGATCTAGAAATGGTCTCCAAGGGAGCCACCCACTCAGCTGCTCCTCATTCAGCACACTCTGCCTACCTCCTCCACAGAAACACCAGGAGAAACCCTTTGAAATATCTGATGCAGTCCACCCCCTCCAAGACCTCACCATCTCCTGGGAGCTGGGCACCTCTTAGAGGGAAACATGATACTCCTGAGGGTACCGAGGGAGGTGTGCCTCCTTCTCTTAACTCTGTGTGAGCCCTGCCCCTGTGTGGCCTGTGGGTGGCCCCCCTAATGACCGTGTGTATTCTAGATTTTGTCCTGCCCTCCCTCATCCATAACTTACAGTTAGGCTCGACACTTCCTGTGGACAAAGGTGACAGAGACACTGAGCAGCAGCAGCACCTTGGGGACTAGGAGGACAACTGCCCAAAGAGAAGACAGCTCTGGACCTGGAAATCAGGGGACAAGAGGAGTGATCAGATGTGCCACACAGGAGCCATTCCCAGGGGCCTCCACTTACTCCATCTGAGGCTGCCTAGGCCCATCAACATGCTATGGCTTTGACCTGCAACCTGACCGAAGGCTCAAGGCAGAAATTAGGGTACAGAATCCCCTCATTTTCCCTCTTTCTTTTCTCAGGCTGAAATGGTCCTATTATTTGAAGAGAAAATGCCAGGATTGAAAATAACTGTGAGACAAGAAAAATTCAGCAAATCCTTGTGCACAATCTCTCATTAGGCTGTAATCCATCCTTGGCAAGTCATCAGGAAAATGCAGGAGAAACAGGCAAGGCAGCTAGAACAGGTGCCTAGAGTTATTTGGAATTATCATCAACAATATTAAATATATCTAAACTTTGAAAATATTGGGAAAATTTCCTAAGAGCACAGACTATAGGAAAGGGATTCAAGGTAAGCCTGATTTTAAAGGATTGGCACAAAACCCCCAGGTTCTGTGCATATGTTACCTTACATGTCAAGAAGGATTAGCAGCAGTGATTTGTTAAGGATCTTGAGATGGGCACATTAAATTAGATTTTCCAAGAGAAGCCAATGTAGTTATGAAGATTCTTATAAGTAAAAGATGGAGGCAGTTAAATATATCTAAACTTTGAAAATATTGGGAAAATTTCCTAAGAGCACAGACTATAGGAAAGGGATTCAAGGTAAGCCTGATTTTAAAGGATTGGCACAAAACCCCCAGGTTCTGTGCATATGTTACCTTACATGTCAAGAAGGATTAGCAGCAGTGATTTGTTAAGCATCTTGAGATGGGCACATTAAATTAGATTTTCCAAGAGAAGCCAATATAGTTATGAAGATTCTTATAAGTAAAAGATGGAGGCAGGTCATTTGGAGAAGCAGATGTGATCAAAAGCAGAGGTCAAAATAATGTGGGGCCCTTTACCAGGGAGTGTGGGCACCCTTGGAAGCTGGGAAAGGGAAGGAAATGGATTCTCCTCTAGAATCTTCAGAAGGAACACAGCCTAGTCACCCATTATAATGTCTGACCTCTACAACTATATGATAATATATTTATCTTGTATTAAATCAGTAAACATATTAATTACTCACAGTGGCTATAGGAACATAATTTAAGGAAGACAGATTTGACTCTATGGACAGGCATGATTTAAAATGCATACCCTCTGTGTAGAAAAGGCAGAAAGAGAAAAAAAGTGCTATTTGGCAATCGAGTGGTAAAGAGAAAAAGAAAAAGGTAGAGAGAAGAGATTTCAGATACTGGTTCCTGAAAGATAAAAGAGAACCAAAGAATTAGAAGACTTAGAGCCTTTTTCAAACCAAACAGCCAACCAGCCAACCAGCCAAAAACTCCATTACTGTATTGATTTGTTCTATACTGTGGGAAGAGAAGTCCATTAGGATAGGAATTTATTGTAAAACACCCCAATACCATAAAAACAAACAATAAGATGTCCATCCTCCCACCAGACTGACTGGACCCAGCACTGCAGCGGTTGGAGTCCTCAGATGCCCAGGGTAGGTTTTGGGTCTCAGTAGGAAAGTGAGCGACTTCACTTTCACTTTTCACTTTCATGCTTTGGAGAAGGAAATGGCAACCCACTCCAGTGTTCTTGCCTGGAGAATCCCAGGGGCGGGGGAGCCTGGTGGGCTGCCATCTATGGGGTCGCACAGAGTTGGACACGACTGGAGCGACTTGGCGGCGGCAGCAGCAGCAGCAGCAGGAAAGTCACATCAGCATCTTACACTTCTCTTCAGCCTGACAACCTAGATGCCCCAAAAAACACACTAGCAGGCATGCTGAGTCAGGCACCCTACAGCAGCCCTGGTTGAGCCCATCAGGAGATTGAAGATAAAAGCATTTGCAAGCCACTGCAGACAAAAGTCCATGGGGTCCCTAGGAGTCGGACACGACTGAGCGACTTCACTTTCACTTTTCCCGTTCATGCATTGGAGAAGGAAATGGCAACCCACTCCAGTGTTCTTGCCTGGAGAATCCCAGGGATGGGGGAGCCTGGTGGGCTGCCGTCTCTGGGGTCGCACAGAGTCGGACACAACTGAAGCGACTTAGCAGCAGCAGCAGCAGCAGCAGACAAAATGCCATGGGCTTTCATCAGGAGATTGAAGACTAAAAGCATTTGCAAGCCACTGCAGACAAAAGTCCATGGGGTCCCTAGGAGTCGGACACGACTGAGCGACTTCACTTTCACTTTTCCCGTTCATGCATTGGAGAAGGAAATGGCAACCCACTCCAGTGTTCTTGCCTGGAGAATCCCAGGGATGGGGGAGCCTGGTGGGCTGCCGTCTCTGGGGTCGCACAGAGTCGGACACAACTGAAGTGACTTAGCAGCAGCAGCAGCAGCAGACAAAATGCCATGGGCTTTTCTCTCCTATGCTCCCTGTTAAGTACAAATTGAACCCTAGAAAGAGCACAAGAGACAAGGATAGGAGAACTCTGAGGTGGGAGAGGAGGCAGACTGTCTAGGGATCTGAGATCTGGAGGAAGAACACAGTAGTCAGCCACCCAGGTTCACTCTCCTACCTCTGCAGTACAAGAGGAGACTCAGGTGTGGCACTAGAAAAAAGAAAAAGTCTAAACCAATTACCTAAATTCATGCCTCAAGAAATGAGAAAAAGAGGAGCAGAATACACCCAAGGTTCAGGGTTGGGAATTCATGTAAACCTGTGGCGGATTCATGTCAATATAGGGCAAAACCATACAGTATTGTAAAGTAAAAAAATAAAATAAAATAAAAATTTATTTAAAAAAAAAAGAAATCAAAGGACAATGGAGCCCTGTGCAGTGACCATTCATGGTCAACTGTGTGCCAAAACCAGACTCAAACTTTGTGTCTGCAGGGCTCCTCTTCCAGAATTTCACAAAGTAGCAGATGCGACGTCTACTGGGATGACGTTCCTGATGCAGATGGAAAGTCTAGGCTGGAGACAGACTAGGCAGGGGTTAGAAAGAACAAGGAGGAGGGGGGTGGGCGAACTGGAATGGTGAACATAATTACTAATAGCTGAAGAAAGCGAGAAGCAGGACAGTGTGAATGAGATGGTCTCCTTCCCTATCTTATTTCCTTCTTTAATTATATTTACGTCAAAAGTCATATAAACAATGTACCAACCCGTTTTAAATTGTGTCTGTTGGAGTATGAAATTTGGGGGAGAGGCGCTCACTTCAAAATTCTACTTTTTATTTATAGACTTTTACACTTTTCTATAATAAACTTGAATTACTATTCTTAATAATTAAAAAAGATAAAATTTGAAAAGCCCTGTGAGATGTAATGGAAGCCTCACCCGGAAGCACATGGGTGCCCTGGTCCTTCTGGGGAGCAGAGACCTCCAGGGTATGGTTTTTGGAGACCGCTGGCTGCCCGTCATGCTCCACCTGGCAGGTGAGCACCACAGCCTTCCTGTGGGCAGAGGAGTTCACCAGGAGCCAGCTCGTGTGGTTAAAGGTCCCGTCCTTGTTCTCTACGAGGATTGAGGCCGCTTCTGTTCGGGACATGTTTCCATTCTCCAGCCAGGTCAGGTGTAGAGGCTTGGGGTAGAACTTGTTCACCTGACAGGTGACGTTCACCTGGTTCCCAGCTGAGGGGTATCCGGTAATCTCCAGGGTGGGTGGAACTGAAACAGCACAGGAAGAAGCTCGGACCTATAACCCAGATCACCATGGGAGAGGGGCTGGAGAACAGCTTCCAGTACAGCAAGGGCGTCACCCAGGACAGAGCCAGGCATTGCTCCACCTGGCAGGTGAGCAAAACAGCCTCCCTGTGGGCAGAGGAGTTCACCAGAAGCCAGCTCATGTGGTTATAGGTTCCGTCCTTGTTCTCTACGAGGATTGAGGCCGCTTCTGTTCGGGACATGTTTCCATTCTCCAGCCAGGTCAGGTGTAGAGGCTTGGGGTAGAACTTGTTCACCTGACAGGTGACGTTCACCTGGTTCCCAGCTGAGGGGTATCCAGTAATCTGCAGGGTGGGTGGAACTGAAACAGCACAGGAAGAAGCTCAGACCTTATAACCCAGATCACCATGGGAGAGGGGCTGGAGAACAGCTCCCAGCACAGCAAGGGCGTCACCCAGGACAGAGCCAGGCATGCAGTAGGTGCTCAAACACTGAGGGTCTGTTTGCATATGAATGAAGTCACTGAACACAGCAAAAGTACACTGCTCAAGGACAGGGACCTCCTATTAGGGTTATAAAGTGTGAAATCAACAAGCTCAGCCTCTGGCATGCAGTTGGAATATAAGACTGCAGCAAAATAAATGAAATCACCAAGCACATAGGGTCCTGGGCTTAGCATAGGTGCCCAGTAATTGGAGATACTCAGATGGTAAAGCTTCTGGTTGCAATGCGGGAGACCTGGGTTCGATCCCTGGGTCAGGAAGATCCCCTGGAGAAGGAAATGGCACCCCACTCCAGTACTCTTGCCTGGAAAATTCCATGGATGGAGGAGCCTGGTAGGCCACAGTCCATGGGGTTGCAAAGAATCGGACACGACTGAGCGACTTCACTTTCACTTTCATTAATAAAGAAAACTACTTATCACAGTGCTTGGTACATGGTAGTTGTACATCTGGCACTTTTCATTAAAATAGAATGACCAACTGTTCTAGGAGCCCTTTCTAGAAGGGCCAGACTGGACAGGGCTGTCAGGAAGTAGATTTCAGGCAATTCAAGGCCTGAAGCAAAAGGCAGGGAGGAGGAGCAGACTGGGGGGGAGGAGGAGCAGACT
>SJXQ01010897.1:0-99998 GCA_006408695.1 Aepyceros melampus | reverse complement strand
ACTTACAGTAGGTGCTCAGTAGTTGAAGAAGCTATTGGTAAGCTATTAGCACAGTGCTTGGCACATGACAGGCATCCACCTGGCAGCTGCCATGAAAACAGTAATAGGTGACCAGCTCATCTAGGAGCCTGGTGACTGGGCAGGATTGTCAGGAAGTAGATTCCAGGCAATTCAAGGCCTGGAACAAAAATCAGGGGGAAGGAGCAGGTTGGGGCCTTGGGGGCAGGTATGGGCTTGGGATGACATGAGGGGCATCTACCTCGGATGGTCTCGGACAAGTTGGCAGTCCCACGGAGAGGAGGGCCCCCCTGCAGGGTGACGTGGGCCACCTCGCAGATGACCTGGGAGTGAACATCTCCCGCGGCCAGCAGCACTTTAGTTGTGCTGTTGATGCTGTAGGAAACGTTGTCTTCCTCTGGGTCCACGCTGGTCTGGGAGGCTGAGAGCTCATTGCCATTTTTGAACCATTTCAGGGAGATGTTTCTGGGGGAGAAGCCATGGGATGTGCAGGTGAAGCTCACTGTCTGCTCAGGTGTAGCCCTCATTGTAGGGCCGGATACCATGGGCGGAGAGGGCTTGGCTAAGAAAGGAACATTTATAAACGAAGAACATGATTGTGATTATCATCATTACAAAAACCTCGTGACAATGTTAAGAAACTGCAAATATATTAGTTTTAAATTCATGGTTGCAGTGAAGGTTAAATGCACTGGAAGCATTTTTTTTCAGGGAGAAAAATGTCAGGTGCTTCACAAAACCAAAAAAACACAGACCTCTGTTTAACCCAGAATATATTTATATGCAGAACTGTCCTCTCAGGAATTTATGAATTTCCTTCACATTGTCTTTCTTTCCATGAATATTCCAATAGGACCAATGTATAAATCCCTGAATTTCAAAGGAATGGTGCAAAAAGGTGTTTTTTCTGAGTCTGGATTTTTCTCTTGGGTTAGTACTGGATTGAAAAGAAAGATTACTGAGTGCTGAGAATCCAGTGGTGATTAATTTCTTATGTATGTGTGTGTGTGTTAGTTGCTCAGTTGTCTCTGATTCTTTATGACCCCATGGACTGTAGTCTGCCCGGCTCCTCTGTCTGTGTAATTCTCCAGGCAAGAATACTGGAGTAGGTAGCCATTTCCTTTGCAGGGGATTTTCCTGACCCAGGGATCGAAGCCCGGTCTCCTGCATTGCAGGCAAATTCTTTACTGTCTGAGCAACCAGGGAAGCCTGGTTAATTTTTAAACTGTTATTAAATCTGTAGATACACAAATCAGCAAATCAAATGTGAGGGTGGTTTCTCTGTTGATTGGTGCTGTTGGGTGTCTAATTGTTCTTTATTACGCAACATCCCCTTATAAGTTGTCAGACAACAAATGTAACAAACATTTTCATTTCTAAACATTTAACTTGCTTCCTAAAACTCAAACATTTGAGGACATAGTTAGGAGCTACCTTAATATGTCAAATCCAACAAACACCAGCATCATGGATGCCCCTTAAAGTACTGTGGTTAGATACCACTTGTCCAGAGTTGTTCAGAGCTTAAAGATGGGCTGAACTCTTGACTACCCTCAGCTCTCTAATCTTCCCACCAGCCCTGAGGAGGGGCCTGAGAGTGGCCCTATACGTGAGATGAGGCTCAGGAAGGCTGCAGCTGGCCTAGGGCACCCAGCAGGTAAGGTCAGAGCTCACCTCACTGTACAGAGGGCATACTGATTTAGTGCCGCTGTTTTTTTATCCTGGAGCCTCACTGTTTCTGGACAAAGTGGGTACAAGCACCACCTGTAAGATGAGTGAGGATGTATATAAGACATAGAGCCTGGCATACAGTAGGTGCTTAATTAGTAACACCTGTGACTGTTTGCAACATCCCCTTATAAGTCATCAGACAACAAATGTAACAAACATTTTCATTTCTAAACATTTAACTTGCTTCCTAAAACTCAAACATTTGAGGACATAGTTAGGAGCTACCTTAATATGTCAAATCCAACAAACACCAGCATCATGGATGCCCCTTAAAGTACTGTGGTTAGATACCACTTGTCCAGAGTTGTTCAGAGCTTAAAGATGGGCTGAACTCTTGACTACCCTCAGCTCTCTAATCTTCCCACCAGCCCTGAGGAGGGGCCTGAGAGTGGCCCTATACATGAGATGAGGCTCAGGAAGGCTGCAGCTGGCCTAGGGCACCCAGCAGGTAAGGTCAGAGCTCACCTCACTGTACAGAGGACATACTGATTTAGTGCCACTGTTTTTTTATCCTGGAGCCTCACTGTTTCTGGACAAAGTGGGTACAAGCACCACCTGTAAGATGAGTGAGGATGTATATAAGACATAGAGCCTGGCATACAGTAGGTGCTTAATTAGTAACACCTGTGACTGTTATCCTACGATCTGATAGTTCTAGTTCTGAAACTACATTTTTAGGCAAAAGAAAGCAAAACAAAAGCACAATAGAAGCACCAAGGAGAGTCTCAAGTCTTGCTCCATACAGCTGCCTTGCAAAAATCAACATGAAAAGAAATAGTAGGGACACCAAATTATGAGTCTGACCCCTTTAAAAAACATAATCCCCTCAAGAGGTAAGTTTGGGAAATAGACTTTCAAAACACACAAGAGACCACAGGCGCTTTTCCTGCAGATCAACTCATTACAGAGTCAGCAAGCAAGTTGAAAGGAAGGACAGATTTCATCAGATCCTCTCTGGTGTTTGAGGCAGGAGGGCTCCTGGCTGAGCAGAGAGTATTCACAGGGATTCCAGCACCTGTTTAGATTCCTGTGTTTAAAGTTGGGAAGGTTTCCCCAGGGACGAAGCTCAGGTCTGCACAGGGTGGTCTGAGTGGGGAAGAATACCCTCTCAGATCAGGAGAGCTCCGTTGAAGGTGGGATTTGTTCCTGCCACTCCACTTGGACTGATTTTCTTTGGCCTCCTAAGATCTGTCAACATCACAGCCTATTCTGGAGCACCCACCCATGGGATTCTTTCAATTCAGGCACCAGAAGTGTCCATGTCTATCAGGGAAATACTGCAGCTCTCCCTCTGTGACCCCAGAAAACACGTAGCTCTGGGCTCCTGTGCCCTGACTAGGCACCAGCATCCTCTGCAGGAATTAAGACACTCAGCTGCTCAGGCCATGTCTGTGCACTCAAATCAGAATTTCTAGGGTGGAGCCAGGGTCTGGGGAACTTTTCACCATCTCCCAGGTGATGCCATGAATGGTTGAAGTTGAAAGGCACCTAGTTCCACACCAACCTTAGAGGGAAAGTGGCCCATAGAACATCCTCTGCTTTTGGCACGTCAGAGCTCATGTTGGTGGAAGACATGCCCGGCTCTGCTCTAATCACTTGACATGCGTCCCTCATTCAATCCCTGCAGCTACTCTGTTAGGATGGGGCTCTCACTGAGGGACAAGGACACTGACGCAGTGTGGTGAAGGACTCATCAGAGGTCCCAGAGCTGGGATGGGGCAGAGCTGGGATGGGGGCCCAGGCAGGGGTATGGCCCAGGCTCTCAACCATAGTGCCCCGAGTCCAGGGCTTTCTAGACCTCTCCAGTCATCACAGATTCTTGAAAGGTAATGTAACTACAACTATTTCACAGATAGGGAAACTGAGACTTTCCCAGGATCCCACTGCCCTCCTGAGATGGACGCACCATTGCCCTCTGAGGGGTGGTGTGGTCACAGGTCATTGTGTCCTCAGGACACCCTGCAAAGGTTGTGTGATTATCCTCTTTCTACAGGTGAGGAATGAGGACAAGCACAGGGAACTGGGTTTCAGTTTTGAAATAACACCTCAATTAGGAGAACCTACTCTGGCTGGTGATTTAGACAGAGAACCTCAAATACTTCCAATTTCTTAAAAGGAGACCATGAGGACCACTATTCTAAGAAAAGAAAACTGACGCTGAGAGAAATGAAGAGACTGTCTCTGCTCACTCCCTACCGTGTCCCAGTATTTCCTGTCACCTCTATGTTTCACTTGTGGCTCTGCTGGTTAAAGAATCCACCTGCAATGCGGGAGACCTGGGTTTGATCCCTGGGTTAAAAATATCACCTTTAGAGGGGAAAGGCTACCCACTCCAGCATTCTGGCCTGGAGAATTCCATGGACTGTATAGTCCATGGGGTTGCAACAGCTGGACACAACTGAGCGACTTTCACTTTCACTCTCCATGAAAGTGAACCGGAATCATGCTTCAAGTTCATTAGCAGAGCAAGGGCCCATCTTCAGGAGCCCCCAGACTGACCACCACCCTCCCCTTTTCAGATTCTTGACTTCAAAAGACTACAGGGAGGAGAGGCCTCTGAGGGCCCAGGCCTGGGGACCCCGAAGCCACAAGGGAAGACATGGACTCCTGACACCTGAGTCTAGACTAGGAACTCTTGCTCGCACGGGGCCCCACTCCCTCTAGGAAACACCTCCCTCTCCTCATCCTCAGTCTGCAGAACCAGGAATGGGCATGCCTGGTGCTGCTGGCATCGCAGTGGCCCCTCTGGACTCTGTCCACACTGCCCTTCCCAGACCTGCTCCACAGGAGGCCTAGAGAAGGGGCAACATCACAACAATGGGGAGAAAATCTCCTGGTGCCTTTAAAAGTGTTGATCCCTGTCATTGAAGAACATTTCAGCACATCACACAACACTGAATGATCGATCTCATCTGGATTGTAAAACTGGACTTGCCTCTCTTACAGGACTTTTTAAAGTGTTTATTCCTAAAGGAGAGGACAAAGCAAGATTTTAAGAGGATGAGGTTGGAGCTTTCTCCATACTTTGACAAGCACAGTGGGGTATGCAGAGAGCAGGGCTATGATACTGTGAGTGTTTAGGGTTCAATCTGGCTCCTCTAGCTATTCACAAATCAAGTCCCCCCTCTGAACCTCAGGGTCCTCATCTGTAAAATGGAAAACAGACAACCTTTCCTTCTGAACACTGAGTAATGAGTAAATGCCTAAGGAGGATTCACCATCTGACAGGCTGTTCCTCTCCTCTCATCCCTCCTTTCTCATCCAGGGAATCATCTGGGCTGGCAGCCTGCGGAAGAGGATGAGCAGCCCTGGGAGCCAGAAGATCTGAGCGGTGGGGGAGCCACTTACTAGCTGTATTGAGACTGAGCAGGGGACCCACCATCTGGGAAGTTTAGTAATATCTGCAAAATCATGATAAAGCCACCTGCCCTGCCAATGTCTGGAGGTTTGGGGAGATTTATTTGCTACCATGACTAGGAGGGAAATTTGGCAATACTGTCACACAAATTAAAATCTGCATACTGTCTAAACTAGCAATGCCATTTCCAGTGGATATTTCTCCTCTGAGGAGAATGACGCATGGAAAGGTTATCCCTTCAACACTGTTTCAGTAGCCCAAGTTAGGAACAACTTAATGTCCATCAACAAGAGACTATAAGATGAATGATGGTGTTGCCATGTGCTGAGTGTTAAGTAGCTGTTGAAAAACAGGGCAGCTCTAGGTGCTGATACGGAATGAGGGTTTTGGGATCATGCGGGTGAAAGTATGGAGAGTTTTCCAGTCACCTCAGGCTCAGGCTCTGAATGTGAGGGGCCTTCTGAACCTTGGGGAAAGCAATGAAAAGAGCCTGTTTCATGGTTTACTCAAGGAACTTATTCTGCAACTTGTGTGTGCAAGTCTCTTTCATGAAAGGAGCTCCAGTGCTTGTGCAGGAAAGAGACTGGCTTGGAATCAGTTTGGGTTCTTAACGGATCCTCTCATTGTCTATGTGACTGTGGTCTGGACCGCTGTCATCTCCTGGCCTCAGCCACCATCTGTACATGGGGGTTTGGGAGGATGGTGTCTAGAGACTGATCCTGTTCTGAGAGTCCAGAATTCAGGGTCTTTGTCAAAAAAATCTAAATAAACACCTTTTTTGCCTCAACAGGGCTGCTCCAGCTCCTGAGTCACCCACATGGAGAATTGGTTCCCTGAGGAGGGACATTCCGAGATGCTGGGAGACTTCAGTGATTATGTGAGTCAATGCGTGAATGACCGAAGAATTTTTTCAACAGATCCTCTGGAAACACCCAACCTCTTGGCATAGTCTCCAATCAGGGCCATCAGAATAACACTGAAACTGTGTCTCTTAGAATCTCTTTTCAGTGCGATAGTCTGAATAGAAAATAAACACATCTCCCCTCCCTGCCCTGGATGGCTTTCTCCTCTTTGGGAGGAAGAGGACATAAGCTTCCTGGGAGAAGAGCCCTTGCCTGCTTTGCTCACTGCTGCTTCCACAGCATCCAGGGCAGGGCCTGGCACACAGTAGGTGCTCAATAAGTGCTGAATAAAGAGAAGACTCAGCCACACTGAGGGTGCACTCTCCAGAGGAGGCCTGGCCTGTCAAGGAGCAAGTCCCTCAGACTTCCATTTCCCTTATCCCTAGAATCAAAGGACTGAATGTGATGGAAAAGACAAGGACTGTGGAACCAGGTAGACGGGGGATCCAGACTTTTCCCACATTTGCCAGCTGTGGGGCCTTGAGCAAATGCACAACCTCATGGCCTCAAATACTCTGATTTGTAGAAGGGAATAAAATCAGATCATGTCCAGATCACTGTTGTATCAGATTCCTGTTTTTTCTCAAAGAGTGAAGGGTATTTTTGTTGACTTGTCAGAGACCAGGGGATGAAGGACAGCCAGGCCATACTCACCACTCAGAGTGAGATGAGTGCCTGGTCCAGACTTAAACTCCACGTCGCCCTGTTCTCCTCTCCGGAACTTCACACAGTAGTAGACACCAGTGTCTGCTGGGGTGATGTTACTGATGCGGATGGAAAAGTCCATGTTGTTTCTCTTTGTGACATCTGAAACACGTGTTACTCGAGGGGAGACACCTCCTTTTTGACTCTGGATTAACTCCCGACCTGGCCCGTTCCCCTGAACCAATTGATGGGCCCCACGGGGCTCAGGGAGGTCACGGCGCAGCGCAGAGTGGCCGTCTCTCCTGCTGCAACAGACACTGACCTCTCAGGCTGAATCACCTGCAGCTCCCCCTCACCTGCCGCTCCTGGAGGAAGACACAAAGCAGTTATTTATTCATCCTCATGTGATCCTGTAGGTTTTCTCACATGTTTATCAACGATTAACAACAGCTTTCATTGTCTGAATGCACCATGAATGTGCCTTAAACTCAGCACACTGCATGTTCATTGCATGTAAGCTTGCACAATGAGTCTGTAATGTAAGACACTAATACAAGAGAGGAACCGAGGCACAGACATCAGTGATGTGGCAGAGACTGGGACTGAGTACTTGAGCCCTCTCTGGAAGTGTCATGATCCACCCAGTATTCCCAGGTGTTCACTGTGTATCCTCAGGGAGTGCTGCACTTCTGTCCTTTGCACTGGGTGGGACCACGTGACCTCTTAGATCACCAAGTTGTGAGGAGAAGTGATGTGTGTATTTTGTATGTTATTCATTAAACTGCAAGTACCTTTATGGGCCAGCTTCTCTGCTCCCCAGCGATCCACATACTCATGATAGAATTCCAACAACCTGGATACTTGAGTGACAGTGATGTTCAGAGCTCCCAACATACAATGAACACTTAGTTTATGAAGAAAGTAAAACTTTGTTTCAACTCCCTGGGATGTGTTCCCATGACACAGTCATGTTATATTAGTTACCTAAGGCAGATGTAATAAATTATAGAAAATTTAGTGACTAAAAATGACAGTTTTATTATCTTATGATTCTGGATATGAAGGGACCAAAAACATCATTCCTGGACTAAAATCAAGGAGTCAGTTGGGCTACATTTCATCTAGAGGCTCTGATCATTGCCTCTCCAAATTCTTGAGACTATCTACGTTCTTTTTCTCAAGGTTTCTATCTTCTTATGACTCCAGTTGGGCTTCCACTGTCACTTGTCCTCTAACTTCAGCTTTCCTGCCCCTTCTTATAAGATTATATTAGGCTTACATTGATAATTAAGAATATTCTTCCCATAGCAAGATTCTTAATCACTTTTACAAAATTTTTTTGCCATGTAAAGTAAAACATTCACTGGTGAGTATTAGGACATAGATCTCTTTGGTGGTCTATGTTTTGTTTACTTGATTTATAACTTGCTTTAAGTGTATCGATTTGCAATGCTGTGTTAGTTTTGCAGTATAGAAAGTGATTCAGTTCATATATATTTTTAATATATTCTCTTCCATTATTTTTATCACATGATAATATACTTCTCTGTGCTGTACAGCAGGATCTTGTTTTTCATCATTTCCTTATATAATAGCTTACCTAACCCCTACCCCATCTACCTTGACAACTCAAACTCTGTTCTCTATGTCCGTGAATCTGTTTCTGTTTCATACGTAGGTACACCTGTCTCTCTCTCTTTTGGCTACAACATGCAACTTGTGGACTGCATTTTTCTAGAAACTTCCATTTCTTTTAGGTTGTTGAATTTGTTCAAATTTAACTGTTCATAGATTTCTTTATTTTTTTCTTATACTTGTGTAATACTGGTCTTATGTCTCCTTTTTCATTTCTTATTTTTTTATTTGGGTTCTCTCTTATNAAAAGCAAGAAGATGCAAGAGTAAGCTCTAGTAAGTTCAGAAAGAGTACATTTTAAAGAAAGTTATCACAGATAAGGAATAACATTGTGTAATGATAAAAGGGCAAATTCTTCAAGAATGTATACAATCCTTAACATGTGTGCACCTGACAACAAAGAGTCAAACTTTGTGAGGCAAAAACTAATAGAATTTTAAGAAAACATTGATTAGTCAATTCAATGTCACTCTATCAGAAACGGACTTATTCAGTACTCTTGCCTGGAGAATCCCATGGATGGAGGAGCCTGGTGGGCTACAGTCCATGGGGTCGCTAAGAGTTGGACACGACTGAATGACTTCACTTTGATGCACTGGAGAAGGCAATGGCAACCCACTCCAGTGTTCTTGCCTGGAGAATCCCAGGGATGGGGGAGCCTGGTGGGCTGCCCTCTATGGGGTCACACAGAGTTGGACACGACTGAGGCGACTTTAGCAGCAGCAGCAGGCACTAAATTAGTAAAGACAATACCACCAATCACCTGGACAAAAAGGACACTGATAAACTACTTCCAGCATTACCAAAGACACATTTATCCAAAGCTCATGTGGAATATTCACCAAGATAGACCACACATTCTGGCCATAAGACACAACAAAGAATAGAAATCACACAATGTCTGCTCTCAGATCACAATCTAGTCTGAGACTGTGAACTAAACTAGGCATCAATAACAGAAAGATGCAAAATTCTAAAATGCATAGATTAAACAATGCATTTCTAAGTAACTCATAAGTCAAAGAAGACATCTTGAAAGGAATTTTAAAATGCTTTGAACTAAATGATAAATGTGGAATATTCACCAAGATAGACCACACATTCTGGCCATAAGACACAACAAAGAATAGAAATCACACAATGTCTGCTCTCAGATCACAATCTAGTCTGAGACTGTGAACTAAACTAGGCATCAATAACAGAAAGATGCAAAATTCTAAAATGCATAGATTAAACAATGCATTTCTAAGTAACTCATAAGTCAAAGAAGACATCTTGAAAGGAATTTTAAAATGCTTTGAACTAAATGATAAAAAAAAAACAAAACTTATTGAAATGTCTCAGAAGCAGGAAAGCAATACTTAGATAGAAATTTATAGCACTGAAAGTATATACTAGAATGTAAGAAGATCCAAAGTCAAAAATCTAAGCTCACCTTAAGAAACTAGACATTTCAATTCAGTTCAGTCCAGTCACTCAGTGGTGTCTGACTCTTTCTGACCTCATGAACCCAGCATGCCAGGCCTCCCTGTCTATCACCAACTCCCAGAGTTCACCCAGACTCACATCCATAGAGTTAGTGATGCCATCCAGCCATCTTATCCTGTCGTCCCCTTANGAAGCCGTGGGATGTGCAGGTGAAGCTCACTGTCTGCTCAGGTGTAGCCCTCACTGTAGGGCCGGATACCATGGGCGGAGAGGGCTTGGCTACAAAAGAAACATTTATAAACGAAGAACATGATTGTGATTATCATCATTACAAAAACCTCATGACAATGTTAAGAAATTGCAAATATATTATTTTTAAATTCATGGTTGCAGTGAAGGTTAAATGCACTGGAAGCATTTTTTTCAGGGAGAAAAATGTCAGGTGCTTCACAAAACTAAAAAAACACAGACCTCCGTTTAACCCAGAATATGTTTATATGCAGAACTGTCCTCTCAGGAATTTATGAATTTCCTTCACAATTGTCTTTCTTTTCATGAATATTCCAATAGGACCAATGTATAAATCCCTGAATTTCAAAGGAATGGTGCAAAATGGTGTTTTTTCTGAGTCTGGATTTTTCTCTTGGGTTAGTACTGAATTGAAAAGAAAGATTACTGAGTGCTGAGAATCCAGTGGTGATTAATTTCTTATATATGTGTGTGTGTGTTAGTTGCTCAGTTGTCTCTGATTCTTTATGACCCCATGGACTGTAGTCTGCCCGGCTCCTCTGTCCATGTAATTCTCCAGGCAAGAATACTGGAGTAGGTAGCCATTTCCTTTGCAGGGGATTTTCCTGACCCAGGGATCGAAGCCCGGTCTCCTGCATTGCAGGCAAATTCTTTACTGTCTGAGCAACCAGGGAAGCCTGGTTAATTTTTAAACTGTTATTAAATCTGTAGATACACAAATCAGCAAATCAAATGTGAGGGTGGTTTCTCTGTTGATTGGTGCTGTTGGGTGTCTCTAATTGTTCTTTATTATGCAACATCCCCTTATAAGTCATCAGACAACAAATGTAACAAACATTTTCATTTCTAAACATTTAACTTGCTTCCTAAAACTCAAACATTTGAGGACATAGTTAGGAGCTACCTTAATATGTCAAATCCAACAAACACCAGCATCATGGTGCCCCTTAAAGTACTGTGGTTAGATACCACTTGTCCAGAGTTGTTCAGAGCTTAAAGATGGGCTGAACTCTTGACCACCCTCAGCTCTCTAATCTTCCCACCAGCCCTGAGGAGGGGCCTGAGAGTGGCCCTATACATGAGATGAGGCTCAGGAAGGCTGCAGCAGGCCTAGGGCACCCAGCAGGTAAGGTCAGAGCTCACCTCACTGTACAGAGGACATACTGATTTAGTGCCACTGTTTTTTTATCCTGGAGCCTCACTGTTTCTGGACAAAGTGGGTACAAGCACCACTTGTAAGATGAGTGAGGATGTATATAAGACATAGAGCCTGGCATACAGTAGGTGCTTAATTAGTAACACCTGTGACTGTTATCCTACGATCTGATAGTTCTAGTTCTGAAACTACATTTTTAGGCAAAAGAAAGCAAAACAAAAGCACAATAGAAGCACCAAGGAGAGTCTCAAGTCTTGCTCCATACAGCTGCCTTGCAAAAATCAACATGAAGAGAAATAGTAGGGACACCAAATTATGAGTCTGACCCCTTTAAAAAACATAATCCCCTCAAGAGGTAAGTTTGGAAAATAGACTTTCAAAACACACAAGAGACCACAGGCGCTTTTCCTGCAGATCAACTCATTACAGAGTCAGCAAGCAAGTTGAAAGGAAGGAGGACAGATTTCATCAGATCCTCTCTGGTGTTTGAGGCAGGAGGGCTCCTGGCTGAGCAGAGAGTATTTGCAGGGATTCCAGCACCTGTTTAGATTCCTGTGTTTAAAGTTGGGAAGGTTTCCCCAGGGACGAAGCTCAGGTCTGCACAGGGTGGTCTGAGTGGGGAAGAATACCCTCTCAGATCAGGAGAGCTCGGTTGGAGGTGGGATTTGTTCCTGCCACTCTACTTGGACTGATTTTCTTCGGCCTCCTAAGATCTGTCAACATCACAGCCTATTCTGGAGCACCCACCCATGGGATTCTTTCAATTCAGGCACCAGAAGCGTCCATGTCTATCAGGGAAATACTGCACTCTCCCTCTGTGACCCCAGAAAACACGTAGCTCTGGGCTCCTGTGCCCTGACTAGGCACCAGCATCCTCTGCAGGAATTAAGACACTCAGCTGCTCAGGCCATGTCTGTGCACTCAAATCAGAATTTCTAGGGTGGAGCCAGGGTCTGGGGAACTTTTCACCATCTCCCAGGTGATGCCATGAATGGTTGAAGTTGAAAGGCACCTAGTTCCACACCAAACTTAGAGGGAAAGTGGCCCATAGAACATCCTCTGCTTTTGGCACGTCAGAGCTCATGTTGGTGGAAGACATGCCCGGTTCTGCTCTAATCACTTGACATGCGTCCCTCATTCACTCCCTGCAGCTACTCTGTTAGGATGGGGCTCTCACTGAGGGACAAGGACACTGACGCAGTGTGGTGAAGGACTCATCAGAGGTCCCAGAGCTGGGACGGGGCAGAGCTGGGATGGGGGCCCAGGTAAGGGTATGGCCCAGGCTCTCAACCATAGTGCCCCAAGTCCAGGGCTTTCTAGACCTCTCCAGTCATCACAGATTCTTGAAAGGTAATGTAATTGCAACTATTTCACAGATAGGGAAACTGAGACTTTCCCAGGATCCCATTGCCCTCCTGGGATGGACGCACCATCGCCCTCTGAGGGGTGGTGCGGTCACCAGGTCATTGTGTCCTCAGGACACCCTGCAAAGGTTGTGTGATTATCCTCTTTCTACAGGTGAGGAATGAGGACAAGCACAGGGAACTGGGTCTCAGCTTTGAAATAGCACCTCAATTAGGAGAACCTACTCTGTGCTGGTGATTTAGACAGAGCACCTCAAATACTTCCAATTCTCTTGAAAGGAGACCATGAGGACCACTATTCTATGAAAAGAAAACTGACGCTGAGAGAAATGAAGAGACTGTCTCCTCTCACTCCCCACTGTGTCCCAGTATTTCCTGTCACCTCCATGTTTCACTTGTGGCTCTGCTGGTTAAAGAATCCACCTGCAATGCGGGAGACCTGGGTTTGATCCCTGGGTTAAAAATATCACCTGGAGAGGGGAAAGGCTACCCACTCCAGCATTCTGGCCTGGAGAATTCCATGGACTGTATAGTCCATGGGGTTGCAACAGCTGGACACAACTGAGCGACTTTCACTTTCACTCTCCATGAAAGTGGACCGGAATCATGCTTCAAGTTCATTAGCAGAGCAAGGGCCCATCTTCAGGAGCCCCCAGACTGACCACCACTCTCCCCTTTTCAGATTCTTGACTTCAAAAGACTACAGGGAGGAGAGGCCTCTGAGGGCCCAGGCCTGGGGACCCTGAAGCCACAAGGGAAGACATGGACTCCTGACACCTGAGTCTAGACTAGGAACTCTTGCTCACACGGGGCCCCACTCCCTCTAGGAAACACCTCTCTCTCCTCATCCTCAGTCTGCAGAACCAGGAATGGGCATGCCTGGTGCTGCTTGGATCGCAGTGGCCCCTCTGGACTCTGTCCACACCGCCCTTCCCAGACCTGCTCCACAGGAGGCCTAGAGAAGGGGCAACATCACAACAATGGGGAGAAAATCTCCTGGTGCTTTTAAGAGTGTTGATCCCTGTCATTGAAGAACATTTCAGCACATCACGCAACACTGAATGATCGATCTCATCTGGATTGTAAAACTGGACTTGCCTCTCTTACAGGACTTTTTAAAGTGTTTATTTCTAAAGGAGAGGACAAAGCAAGATTTTAAGAGGATGAGGTTGGAGCTTTCTCCATACTTTGACAAGCACAGTGGGGTATGCAGAGAGCAGGGCTATGATACTGTGAGTGTTTAGGGTTCAATCTTGGCTCCTCTAGCTATTCACAAATCAAGTCCCCCCTCTGAACCTCAGGGTCCTCATCTGTAAAATGGAAAACAGACAACCTTTCCTTCTGAACACTGAGTAATGAGTAAATGCCTAAGGAGGATTCACCATCTGACAGGCTGTTCCTCTCCTCTCATCCCTCCTTTCTCATCCAGGGAATCATCTGGGCTGGCAGCCTGCGGAAGAGGATGAGCAGCCCTGGGAGCCAGAGGATCTGAGCGGTGGGGGAGCCACTTACTAGCTGTATTGAGACTGAGCAGGGGACCCACCATCTGGGAAGTTAAGTAATATCTGCAAAATCATGATAAAGCCACCTGCCCTGCCAACGTCTGGAGGTTTGGGGAGATTTATTTGCTACCATGACTAGGAGGGAAATTTGGCAATACTGTCACACAAATTAAAATCTGCATACTGTCTAAACTAGCAATGCCATTTCCAGTGGATATTTCTCCTCTGAGGAGAATGACGCATGGAAAGGTTATCCCTTCAACACTGTTTCAGTAGCCCAAGTTAGGAACAACTTAATGTCCATCAACAAGAGACTATAAGATGAATGATGGTGTTGCCATGTGCTGAATGTTAAGTAGCTGTTGAAAAACAGGGCAGCTCTAGGTGCTGATACGGAATGAGGGTTTTGGGATCATGCGGGTGAAAGTATGGAGAGTTTTCCAGTCACCTCAGGCTCAGGCTCTGAATGTGAGGGGCCTTCTGAACCTTGGGGAAAGCAATGAAAAGAGCCTGTTTCATGGTTTACTCAAGGAACTTATTCTGCAACTTGTGTGTGCAAGTCTCTTTCATGAAAGGAGCTCCAGTGCTTGTGCAGGAAAGAGACTGGCTTGGAATCAGTTTGGGTTCTTAATGGATCCTCTCATTGTCTATGTGACTGTGGTCTGGACCGCTGTCATCTCCTGGCCTCAGCCACCATCTGTACATGGGGGTTTGGGAGGATGGTGTCTAGAGACTGATCCTGTTCTGAGAGTCCAGAATTCAGGGTCTTTGTCAGAAAAAATCTAAATAAACACCTTTTTTGCCTCAACAGGGCTGCTCCAGCTCCTGAGTCACCCACATGGAGAATTGGTTCCCTGAGGAGGGACATTCCGAGATGCTGGGAGACTTCAGTGATTATGTGAGTCAATGCGTGAATGACCGAAGAATTTTTTCAACAGATCCTCTGGAAACACCCAACCTCTTGGCATAGTCTCCAATCAGGGCCATCAGAATAACACTGAAACTGTGTCTCTTAGAATCTCTTTTCAGTGCGATAGTCTGAATAGAAAATAAACACATCTCCCCTCCCTGCCCTGGATGGCTTTCTCCTCTTTGGGAGGAAGAGGACATAAGCTTCCTGGGAGAAGAGCCCTTGCCTGCTTTGCTCACTGCTGCTTCCACAGCATCCAGGGCAGGGCCTGGCACACAGTAGGTGCTCAATAAGTGCTGAATAAAGAGAAGACTCAGCCACACTGAGGGTGCACTCTCTAGAGGAGGCCTGGCCTGTCAAGGAGCAAGTCCCTCAGACTTTCATTTCCCTTATCCCTGGAATCAAAGGACTGAATGTGATGGAAAAGACAAGGACTGTGGAACCGGGTAGACGGGGGATCCAGACTTTTCCCACATTTGCCAGCTGTGGGGACTTGAGCAAATGCACAACCTCATGGCCTCAAATACTGTGATTTGTAGAAGGGAGTAAAATCAGATCATGTCCAGATCACTGTTGTATCAGATTCCTGTTTTTTCTCAAAGAGTGAAGGGCATTCTTGTTGACTTGTCAGAGACCAGGGGATGAAGGACACCCAGGCCATACTCACCACTCACAGTGAGATGAGTGCCTGGTCCAGACTTAAACTCCACGTCACCCTGTTCTCCTTTCCGGAACTTCACACAGTAGTAGACACCAGTGTCTGCTGGGGTGATGTTACTGATGTGGATGGAAAAGTCCATGTTGTTTCTCTTTGTGACATCTGAAACACTTGTTACTCGGGGGGAGACACCTCCTTTTTGACTGAAGATTAACTCCCGACCTGGCCCAGTTCCCCTGAACCACTTGATGGGCCCCACGGGGATCAGGGAGGTCACGGCGCAGTGCAGAGTGGCCGTCTCTCCTGCTGCAACTGACACTGACCTCTCAGGCTGAATCACCTGCAGCTCCCCCTCACCTGCCGCCCCTGGAGGAAGACACAAAGCAGTTATTTATTCATCCTCATGTGATCCTGTAGGTTTTCTCACATGTTTATCAACGATTAACAACAGCTTTCATTGTCTGAATGTACCATGAATGAGCCTTAAACTCAGCACATTGCATGTTCATTGCATGTAGCTTGCACAATGAGCCTGTAATGTAAGACACTAATACAAGAGAGGAACCGAGGCACAGACATCAGTGACGTGGCAGAGACTGGGACTGAGTACTTGAGCCCTCTCTGAAGTGTCATGATCCACCCAGTATTCCTGGGTGTTCACTGTGTGTCCTCAGGGAGTGCTGCACTTCTGTCCTTTGCATTGGGTGGGACCACGTGACCTCTTAGATCACCAAGTTGTGAGGAGAAGTGATGTGTGTATTTTGTATGTTATTCATTAAACTGAAAGTACCCTTTTGGGCCAGCTTCTCTCCTCCCCAGCAATCCACATACTCATGATAGAATTCCAACAACCTGGATACTTGAGTGACAGTGATGTTAAGAGCTCCCAACATACAATGAACACTTAGTTTATGAAGAAAGTAAAACTTTGTTTCAACTCCCTGGGATTTGTTCCGATGACACAGTCATGTTTTATTAGTTACCTAAGGCAGACGTAATAAATTATAGAAAATTTAGTGACTAAAAATGCCAGTTTTATTATCTTATGATTCTGGATATGAAGGGACCAAAAACAGAATTACTGGACTAAAATCAAGGAGTCAGTTGGGCTACATTTCATCTAGAGGCTCTGATCATTGCCTCTCCAAATTCTTGAGACTATCTGCGTTCTTTTTCTCAAGGTTTCTATCTTCGTGTTCTTTTTCTCAAGGTTTCTATCTTCTTACGACTCCAACTGGGCTTCCACTGTCACTTGTCCTCTAACTTCGGCTTTCCTACCTCCTTCTTATAAGATTATATTAGGCTTACATTGATAATTAAGAATATTCTTCCCATAGCAAGATTCTTAGTCACTTTTACAAAATTTTTTTGCCATGTAAAGTAAAACATTCACTGGTGAGTATTAGGACATAGATCTCTTTGGTGGTCTATGTTTTGTTTACTTGATTTATAACTTGCTTTAAGTGTATCGATTTGCAATGCTGTGTTAGTTCTGCAGTACAGAAAGTGACTCAGTTCATATACATTTTAAATATATTCTCTTCCATTATTTTTATCACATGATACTGAATATACTTCNCTTCACGTTCCAGGATGTCTGGCTCTAGGTGAGTGATTATACCATTGGTATTATCTGGGTTGTGAAGATCTTTTATAGTTTTTCTGTGTATTCTTGCCCCTTCATCTTAATATCTTCTTCTTCTGTTAGGTCCATAACATTTATGTCCTTTATTGAGCCCATTATGCATGAAATGTTCCCTTGGTATCTCTAATTTTCTTGAAGAGATCTCTAGTCTTTCCCATTATATTGTTTCCTCTATTTCTTTTCACTGATCACTAAGGAAGGCTTTTTAAAAAAATCTCTCCTTGCTATTCTTTGGAACTCTGAATTTAAATGGGTATATCTTTCCCTTTCTCCTCTGCCTTCACTTCTCTTATTTTCACAGCTATTTGTAAGGCCTCCTTAGACAGCCATTTTGCTTTTTTGCATTCCTTTTCCATGGGGATGGTCTTGATCCCTGTGTCCTGTACAATATCATGAACCTCCATCCACAGTTCATCAGGCACTCTATCTATCAGATCTAGTCCTTTAAATCTATTTCTTACTTCCAGTGTATAATCATAAGGGATTTGATTTAGGTCATACCTGAATTGTCTAGTGGTTTTCCCTACTTTCTTCAATTTAAGTCTGAATTTGGCAATAAGGAGTTCATGATCTCAGCCACCGTCAGCTCCTGGTCTTGTTTTTGTTGACTGTATAGAGCTTCTCCATCTTTGGCTGCAAAGAATATAATCAATCTGATTTCAGTGTTGACCATCTGGTGATGTTCATGTGTAGTCCATCTGACTCAATACTGGTCAGTAAAATTCTCTTTGCTCTAAATGCTCAGCTGTTCCATTTATACTCCTCAAGCCCTTGGTGTACTAGCTTCTTTCCTCACTCATGATTGACATATTACTGCTTTGTTTGCACTTTATCATTCAATAACTCTTTAATGAACTCACTGTAATAAATTCTCTTCATTAAAATGAAAAAAACAACAAACAAACAAACAAAAGATGCCACCAGAAAACTAATAGAACTCAATGAATTTGGTAAAGTTGCAGGATATAAAATTAATACATAGAAATCTGTTACATTTCTACACAACAACAAGAGATCAGAAAGAAAAATGAAAGAAACCATCCCATTTACCATCACTCAGAAAAAATACAATACCAAAAAATCAACATTCTTAAGGAAATGTAAGACATGTACTCTGAAAACTATAAGATGCTGTTGAAAGAAACCAAAGAAGGCACATGTCATTGACTTGCTAATTTGTGTCCAATTCTTTGCAAACCCATGGATTGCAGCATGCCAAGCTCCCCTGTCCTTCACTATCTCCCAGATTTTGCTCAAATTCATGTCCATTGAGTCGGTGATGCTAACTATCTCATCTTCTGCTGCCTCCTTCTTCTTTTGCCCTCAATCTTTCCCAGCATCAGGATCTAGGACTGGAGTTTTAGCTTCAGCATCAGTACTTTTAGTGAATATTCAGAGTTGATTTCCTTTAGGATTGACTGCTTTGATCTCCTTACAGTCCAAGGGACTCTCAAGAGTCTTCTCCAGCACCACAGTTCAAAGCATCAGTTCTTCAGTGCTCAGCCTTCTTTATGGTCCAACTCTCACATCTGTGCATGACTACTGGAAAAGTCACAGCTTTGACTCTACTGATCTTTGTCAGCAAAATGATGCTTTTGGCTTTTAATATGCTGTCTTTTCTTCCAAGGAGCATATTTTAATTTCATGGTTGCTGTCACCATCCATGGTGAGTTTGAAGCCCAAGAAAATAAAATCTATCACTGCTTCTACTTTTCTCCCATTGTGTTTGCCATGAAGTGATAGGATCAGATGTCATGATCTTAGTTTTTTGAATTTAAACTTTCAAGTCTGCTTTTTCACTCTCCTCTTTTACCCTCATCAAGAGGCTCTTTATTTCCTCTTCACTTTCTGCCATTAGAGTGCTATTATCTGCATATCTGAGGTTGTTGATATTTCTTACAACAATCTTGACTCCAGCTTGTGATTCATCCAGCCTGGCATTTCACATGATGTACTTTGCATACAAGTTAAATAAGCAGGGTGACAATATACAGCCTTGATGTACTCCTTTCCCAGTTTGGAACCAGTCTGTTGTTCCATGTTCTGTTCTAACTGTTGCTTCTGTAGACACATACAGGTTCTCAGAAGACAGTTAAGTTGTTATGGTATTCCCATCCCTTTAAGAATTTCCCACAGTTTGTTGTGATCCATACAGTCAATGGCTTTAGGCCAGTCAAGAAACAGAAGTAGATGTTTTTCTGGAATTTCCTTGCTTTCTCTATGATCCAATGAATGCTAGCAATTTGATCTCTGGTTCTTCACATAATGAAAGATATACCACATTCTCAGATTGGAAGAATGAATATTGTTAAAGTGACTATACTACTCTCAACCCCACCATAGAGCCACTGAGCAGACAAACCACAAACTGCAGAACAATTATGCCAAATAAATTCTCACACTGTTAAGTTCTAGAACCCGCAACAGATTTCCCAACCTGGGGATCTGGCAAAGGGACAGAGAATCCCCAGAGAATTTGACTTTGGAGGCCAGTGGGATTTGCTTACAGAACTTCCACAGGACTGAGGAAACAGACTCTTGGAAGGCACGAACAAAGCCTTGTGTGCACCAGAACCCAGAAGAAAGGAGCAGTGACCCCACAACAGACTGATGCAGACTTGCCTGTGAGTTTCTAGCAGAGGTGTGGGTTGACAGCGGCATGCTGCAGGGTCAGGGGCACTGAATACAACAGTGCCTGCAAAAGGCCTTTTGAAG
Source organism: Aepyceros melampus (assembly GCA_006408695.1). Taxonomy (NCBI): domain Eukaryota; kingdom Metazoa; phylum Chordata; class Mammalia; order Artiodactyla; family Bovidae; genus Aepyceros; species Aepyceros melampus. Next base: position 80,082 of record SJXQ01010897.1, on the reverse strand, counting down.
GAGGTCACCATTATTTTCATTACTCCCACCATAGTTTGGTCTCAGGTCAAATAACAGGGAAGGCACAAAAACAGAAAATTGGATTAAAGATTTACTGAGCATGGCCCCACCCATCAGAACAAGACCCAGTGTTTCCCCACAGTCAGTTCTCCCATCAGGAAGCTTCCATAAGCTTCTTATCTTTATCCTTCAGAGGGCAGACAGAATGAAAACCACAATCACAGAAAACTAATCAAACTGATCACATGGACCACAGCTTTGTCTAACTCAATGAAACTATAAGCCATACCATGTAGGGCCATCCAAGGTGGTTGGGTCATGGTGGAGAGTTCTGACAAAATGTGGTCCACTGGAGAAGGGAATGACAAACCACTTCAGTATTCATCCTTGAGAACTCCATGAACAGTATGAAAAGGCAAAAAGATATGACACTGAAAGCTGAACTCCCCCAGTTGGTAGGTGCCCAATATTGCTACTAGAGAAGAGTGGAGAAATAACTCCAGAAAGAAGAGACAGAGCCAAAGCAAAAACAATGACCAGTTGTGGATACGACTGGTGATGGAAGTAAAGTGTGATGCTATAAAGAACAATATTGCATAGGAACCTGGTATGTTAGGTCCATGAATCAAGGTACACTGGAAGTGGCAAGAGTGAACATTAACATTTGAGGAACCAGTGAACTAAAATGGACTGGAATAGGTGAATCTAATTCAGATGACCATTATACCTACTACTGTGGGCAAGAATACCTTAGAAGAAATGGAGTAGTCCTCAGAGTAAACAAAAGAGTCCAAAACACAGTACTTGGGTGCAATCTCAAAAATGACAGAATGGTCTCTGTTCATTCTCAAGGCAAGCCATTCAATATCACAGTAATCCAAGTCTATGTCCCAAACACTAGTGCTGAAGGTCTGAGCACAAAACACGAAGGTCTGAATACAAGACTTTCTAGAACTAACACCCAAAAATGATGTCTTTTTCATCATGGGAGACTGGAGTGCAAAAGTAGGAAGTCAAGAGATACCTGGAGTAACAGGCAAACTTGGCTTGGAGTACAAATTAAAGAGGGCAAAGGCTAACAAAATTTTCCCAAGAGAATGCACTGGTCATAGCAAACATCCTCTTCCAACAACACAAGAGAAGACTTTACACACGGACATCACCAGATGGTTAATATCGAAATCAGATTGATTATGCTCTTTGCAGCCAAAGATGGAGAAGCTATATACAGTCAGCAAAAATAAGACTGGGAGCCGACTGTGGCTTAAATTCAGACTTAAATGGAAGAAAATAGGGAAAACCACTAGACCACTCAGGTATGACCTAAATCAAATCCCTTACTATTATACAGTGGAAGTGACAAATAGATTTCAGGGATAAGATCTGATAGGCAGATGCCTGAAGAATATAGACGGAGGTTCATGACATTGTACAGGAAGCAGTGATCAAGACCATCCCCAAGAAAAAGCAATGAAAAAAGGCAAAATGGTTGTCTGAGGAGGCCTTACAAATAGTTGAGAAAAGAAGAGAAGCTAAAGGCAAAGGAGAACAGGAAAGATATACCCATTTGAATGCAGAGTTCCAAAGAATATCAAGGAGATATAAGAAAACCTTCCTTAGTGATCAATGCAAAGAAATAGAGGACAACAATAGAATGGGAAAGACTACAGAGATTTCTTCAAGAACATTAGAGATACCAAGTTAACATTTCATGAAAAGATGGGCTCAATAAAGGACAGAAATGGTATGGACCTTACAGAAGCAGAAGATATTAAGAAGAGAATACAGAGAAGAACTATACAAAAAAGATCTTCATGACCAAGATAAGCACGATGGTGTGATCACTCACCTAGAGCCAGACATCCTGGAATGTGAAGTCAAGTGGGGCTTAGGAAGCATCACTATGAACAAAGCTAGTGGAGGTGATGGAATTCCAGTTAAGCTATTTAAAATTCTAAAAGATGATGCTGTGAAAGTGCTACACTCAATATGCCAGCAAATCTGGAAAACTCAGCAGTGGCCACAGGATTGGAAAAGGTCAGTTTTCATTCCAAACCCAGAGAAAGGCAATGCCAAAGAATGTTCAAACTTCTGCACAGTTGCACTCATCTCACACACTAGCAAAGTAATACTCAAAATTCTCCAAGCCAGGCTTCAATGGTACATGAACTGTGAATTTATAGATGTTCAAGTTGGATTTAGAAAAGGCAGAGGAACCAGAGATTAAATTGCCAACATCTGGTGGATCATCAAAAAGACAGAGTTCCAGAAAAACATCTATTTCTGCTTTATTGACTATGCCAAGCCTTTTGACTGTGTGGATCACAACAAATTGTGGAAAATTCTGAAAGAGACGGGAATACCAGACCACCTTCCCTGCCTCCTGAGAAATCTGTGTGCAGGTCAAGAAGCAACAGTTAGACCTGAACTGGAACAACAGACTGGTTCCAAATTGAGAAAGGAGCACGTCAAGGCTGTCTATTGTCACCCTGCTTATTTAACTTATATGCAGAGCACATCATGCAAAATGCCAGGCTGGATGAAGCACAAGCTGAAATCAAAATGGCTGGGAGAAATATCAGTAACCTCAGATACGCAGATGACACCACCCTTATGTCAAGAAGTGAAGAAGAGCTAAAGAACCTCTTGATGAAAGTGAAAGAGGAGAGTGAAAAAGTTGGCTTAAAACTCAACATTCAAAAAGCTAAGATCATGGCTACTGGTCCCATCACTTTAGGCAGATAGATAGGGGAACAATGGAAACAGTGAGACTTTACTTTCTTGGGCTCCAAAATCGCTTCAGATGGTGATTGCAGCCATGAAATTAAAAGACGCTTGCTCCTTGGAAGAAAAGCTATGACAAGCCTAGACAGCATATTAAAAAGCAGAGACATTACTTTACCAACAAAGGTCTGTCTAGTCAAAACTATGGTTTTTCCAGTAGTCGTGTATGGATGTGAGAGTTGGACTATAAAGAAAGCTGAGCACCGAAGCATTGATGCTTTTGAACTGTGGTGTTAGAGAAGACTCTTGAGAGTCCCTTGGACTGCAAGGAGATCCAACCAGTCAATCTTAAAGGAAATGAGTCCTGAATATTCATTGGAAGGACTGATGTTGAAGCTGAAACTCAATACTTTGGCCACCCGATGCAAAGAACTCACTCACTGGAAAGACCCTGATGCTGGGAAAGATTGAAAGCAGGAGGAGAAGGGGATGACAGAGGATAAAATGGATGGCATCACCAACTCAATGGATATGAGTTTGTGCAAGCTCCGGGAGTTGGTGATGGCCAGGGAAGCCTCTCATGCTGCATTCCATGGGGTTGGAGAGTCGGATATGACTGAGTGACTGAACTGACTGACTGACTCAAAGTAATCTATAGCATTAATGCAATGTATTGCACTGTATATATGCAAGTGTATAGCACAAGGAACTCTGGTCAATGTTATGTGCAGTCTGGATGGGAGGAGAATTAGGGTGACAATGGATACAAATGTACATATGGTTAAGTCCCTATACTGTCTACCTGAAACTATCACAGTATTGTTAATTAAGTATATTCCAATACAAAACAAAACATTTACAAAAAGAATCTGGGTGATTGATTATGATTGGACAGCAAGTTATGAGTTGAATAGCCACGAGTCACCCATTGGGCCAATTATTTCACTACAGGTTCAAGCTATCCACTTGATTTCACTGCCTCATTGACAATTCAGTTTCTGAAGATACAGAGAAATACAAACACAATCTCTCTTATCTGAAATGTTCTATTAAACAAGCACGGGTTTCATTCCACGGATGTAAATAAGAGGAGCAGGCTGCTTGGCCAAACAAGCCTGGGTTCTTTTCTATTTCTTCCCTATTCCTTCGTAGTTCAACTTTGCCGAGTGTGAGCCGATAAGCCCATGCACTCAGCACTACTTGTAACCAGTCATACCTCCCAAGGAGGGCACATACTATTATAGGGCAGGTCTTATGATGTGCCAACAGCTTCAGATGATTTAGATGGTTAAGTCTGGAGAGAAAAAGTGAGGTTGGGGAAGTTGAACTGCTAGGACAAAAATGGGAAGAAATGTGAGAGAACTTTGGAGGAAGAAATGGAGGGACAGGAAGAGGGAGAAGAGACTAGGGATCAGAGGGGTGAGAGGAGGAGATTGCAAAAATTCTGCCAACTGTATATCAGTAACTCTCCAATTACCTCTCTGGTCCAGGCATTTTTCTAGAACTCTGAACTTGTATGTCCAACTATCAACTTGTCATACTTTCTGGACAGAAATAAACATCTCACAGTTAACACATCTAACACTGAGGTGAATTTCCCCCACACCCTCTATATTTCAGCTGAGCCACAGTTCTTCTTTCAGATGCCCAGTTATCAAAACCTTGAAGTTTTTCTCTCCCATCCCAAGTCCCATGCATCAGAAAATCCTATTGCTTCCTCATTAGCATGCATCCAGTATCTGACCTCTTCTCTTATCTCTACTAGCTACTGTTCAGTGCAAGCCATTTTTACTTTTTTTGAATGAATGTTATGGCTTCAAATGCTCTAGTTGCTTCTATGAATGTCCTGCATAGTCCCTGCCATGCTGTGCTGTGCTTCGTCGCTCAGTTGTGTCCAGTTTTTTGCGACCCTGTCGACTGTAGCCCGCCAGGTTCCTCTGTCCATGGGGCTTCTCCAGGCAAGAATACTGGAGTGGGTTGCCATGCCATTCCAGGGGATCTTCCCAGCCCAGGGCTCCCTCATTGCAGGTGGATTCTTTATCGTCTGAGCTACCAGGGAAGCCTAAGAATACTGGAGTGGGTAGCCTATCCCTTCTCCAGGGGATCTTCTGTCCCAGGAATTGAACCAGAGTCTCTTGCATTGTGGGTGGATTCTTTACCAGCTGAGCTACTAGGGAAGCTCCCTGTGTCTATTTTCAATCAAATGCTCAAATAAATTAACACTCATGTCAGATCAAGTCACTTCTCTCTTCAAAACCACAATGGCAATAATTTCACTCAGAGCAAAAGCCCAAGTCCTTCAGCACAGGAGGATGATTCTACTCTCAGGGCCTCTGTACATGCTGCTCCCTGTCAGGAAGGCTCCTCCCCGAGATAACCACAATGTTCATCCCAGAACTTTCTTTCAAACTTCCCCATCTCTGTGATGCCCATGCAAGACTACCAGGTTTAAAATACATCCCACCCAACAAATTCTCCCAATTCAGTTTTCCAACTATTCTTTCTTTTGTTTTCTTTTTAATTTTTTATTTTGTTTTGGGGTAAGCCAATTAAAAAACAATGCTGTAATAGTTTCAGGTGAACAATGAAGGGACTCAGCCATACATATGCATATATCCATTCACCCCCAACCTCCCTTCTCATACAGCTGCCCCATAACTCGAGCAGAGTTCCATGGACTATACAGTTGATTTTACGTTTTAAGTACAGCAGACCGAACGTGTCCATCCCAAACTGTACAACTATCCCTTCCCCCCATTCTTCCAACAATCTAAGCTCATTCTTGAAGTCTGTGAGCATGTTTCTGTTTTGTAGTTCATTTGTATCATGTCTTTATAGATTCCACATATAAGGGATGTCATGATATTTCTCCTTCTCTGACTTACTTCATTCAGTATGATACTCTCTAGGTCCATCCATGTTGTTCCAAATGGCATTATTTCATTCTTTTTATGGCAGAGGACTATTCGACCATATATACATACCACATCTTTATCCATTCCTCTGCTGATGGATGTTTAGCTTGCTTCCATGTCTTGGCTATTGTAAACAGTGCTGCAATGAACACTGGGATGCATGTATCTTTTCAGATCATGCCCAGGACTGGGATGGCAGGGTCATATAGTAGCTCATGCCCAGATATATGCCCAGGACTGGGATTGCAGGGTGGAAGCTCTATTTTCAGATTTCTAAGGAACCTCCATACTGTTCTCTGGGGCTTCCCAGGTGGCGCAGTGGTAAAGGCCGATGCAAGAGACCCAAGAGACATGGGTTCAGTCTCTGGGTCGGGAAGATCCCTTGAGTAGGGAATGGCAACCAACTCCAGTATTCTTGCCTGAAAAATTCTGTGGACAGAGGAGCCTGGTGGGCTACAGTCCAAGAGTCACAAAGAGCCAGACATCACTGCACAACTGAGTGAATACAGTTCTCTATAGTAGTGATACCATTTCCATGCCTACCAACAGTGTAGGAGGGTTCCCATCTCTCCACACTGGCTCCAGAATTTATAGTTTGTGGGTTTTTGATGAAAGCCATTCACCGGTATGAAATGATATCTTGCTTTAGTTTTGATTTGTGTTTCTGTAATGATTACTTTGACATCTTTTCAGGTACCTATTGGCCAACTGTATATCTTCTTTGGACAGATGTCTTCTTTGGAGAGATGTCTATTTAGGTCTTCTGCTAATTTTTTGAGCGGTTTTTTTGCTTTGATTCTGTTAAGTGACATGAGCTGTTTGTAAATTTTGGAGACTAGCCCATTTTCAGTCACATTATTTGCAAATACTTCCTCTCATCTGTGGGTTGTCCTTCATTTTGTTTGTTGTTTCTTTATTATGCAAAAACTTTTGAGTTTAAGTAGGTCTCATTTGTTTATTTTTGTTTTTATTTCCATTCTGGGAGATAGATCAAAAAGATATTGTTCTGATTTATGTCAAAGAGTGTTCTGCTTATATTTTTCTCTAGGAGCTTTAGTTTCAAGTCTCAAATTTAGGTCTTTAATGCATTTTGAGCTTATTTTTGTGTATGAAGTTAAAGAACAAACTAATTTCATTTTTTACATGTCAGTTATTCTTTTCTAACATGTAGCACTTTCTAGTATTCTGTATTATTAGCTGAATTATAAGTCTATTGTTTATTGTCATTTCTTTCACTAAGATAAACATCAATGAGGGCAATTAATTTGTCTCTTTTATTCAACAATTCACCCCAAGTTCCTTCCTGCCATATACTAAATATCAAAGTAATATATGTATGATATGTGAACTGCCCAGTGTGACATCTCCCCAAGACAATGAGCTCTATTTTAAGCAGTTAATCTCTGTAGAAATTATGTCAGAAGTTGAGTTTCCCATGTAAATAACTTGGTGAATAAAAAGAACTTGCTTGTATGAGGAAGCAGAAAGGAACTTACTTGCTTGTATGAGGAAGCAAAAAAAAGGGCCCAGGAGAAGAAAACCACAAACCCTCTACCCCACCCTTCCCTTTCATCAGACCCACTGGCAGAAGCCACAGAAACATCTTGGGATGGAAGGAGGGCCATAGTATCGAGAAGAGCAGCGGTTAAACCCATGAGCTCTACTACCAGATGTCTTGAGTTCAAACCATATCAGGTAACACTGAGTGTTCTTGAACTTCTCCTTGCTCAGTTTTATTATCTGTAAGGAAGGGATGACAAGAGGATCTACTTTGGATATAATGATCACATGAGTTAGCAACCATGGAAATTTCCAACTCTGGCCCATGATGAATGTTTAAAAAAATGAATTGTTATTACTCATTAGATGTCCTGAGGAATGGAAGCTTCAACTAGCATTAGGTGATATAGATAAAGTTATAGACAGCGATGTGGTTATAATTACAGATATAGATATGGATATACAGATCATATAGGCAAGAGTCTCTGAGTCCTTTTTAGCCTCTGTTCCTCCTCACCCTTAACCAGCATGGAAGAGGGGACTCTAAGATAGCAATGCATAAAATTCTACTCATTTACCAGGAGAGAAGTTTTCTTGTCTTAAGTAACAGTTTGGGTGAGAGAGGTTTATAGAGAAGTAGAAAGCAGGTATGTTGTTGAAAGACAGCAAAAACTTAACATATATTTTTTATATCGTTTCATATAGACAAAAATTAGTCTTTTTGAAATCCCATGTGTCTGGAAAGACTTTCTCATACTCACGTGCACACACACACACACACACACATAAATACATGCATCCACAAACATGTATTAGAGAATAGCCTAGCATTGTAGTATACAGGTTGCTTTTAGATCAAATGAAATTACAATACCTGTTAAAGACTTAGTGCAAACTTCAACACATGGGAACCATTCAACACATCATTGACCAAAACTTGGGAGTGCACAATGCAAGATTTGAATGCTTCTGTTCTCTGAGTAGCATGATGGGTGAAGACTAATCTATTGTTTATTCTCAGTATCTTCTGATTTTACTGCCATTAGGATTCTCTGAGAAGCTGAGTGGCATGATATGATTAAAAGAATCAACTTGAGCTGGACACTCTAGATTTGAATCTCATGCTGTACTGCCTTAGGTCAGTTAATATTGGGTAAGTTACTCTCTGCCTGAATCTCCCCATCTGCAAATCAGGAGTAATGGTCATTTATCATATGGGATGTTGTGAGGATTATACAAGTTAATGCACATAAATTTGTCATTGCTGATATTTGAAGCATCATCCGTTTGGATACCTCTGCTAAGCAGCTGGAGGTGATGGATCCACAGAGAAAACACTCAAATCCCTGATTTCATGCTTTCAGATAATGCCCAGTCTTTGGCCTTCTGCGGCTGCCCTTGGTGGCACACCCATGTTTACATGGAGACTCTAAAAGTGCAGGGCAGTGGGGAGGTCCACAGGGCAGGGAGAGGGGATTCTATGCCAAGAAATGCTCACCTATGAATCCCAGCAGTAGAATCATTAGCAGGCAAGGAGGAGGAGTGTATAATGAGGAGGCAAGGATGGGCATCGTGGAGGCCTGAGGAATCTGCTCTGTCCAAAGGTGTGAGCTGGGAGAACATGAACTTCTGTGCTCTGTGGAAAGGAAAGAAGCCCCACCCACAATGATATAAGAGGAAGTGCCTATGATAGGGCCAAATGGCTATAAGATTACAATATATTTCTAGGTTCAAGACAGTTCCTGTTTCAGATGTGAAATAGAAATCAGGCAGAAAATGTAGCAAGTTACTCATCTTACACTTTCAGAGACTAAACAGACCTAGCAGAAATAAAAATCTCTCCCCACCCAGGGCCTCTGTTTCCTCTACTGGGTTCCTCTCCACATTTATTTGTGCTCTGTGGAAAGGAAAGAAGCCCCACCCACAATGATATAAGAGGAAGTGCCTATGATAGGGCCAAATGGCTATGAGATTACAATATATTTCTAGGTTCAAGACAGTTCCTGTTTCAGATGTGAAATAGAAATCAGGCAGAAAATGTAGCTAGTTACTCATCTTACATTTTCAGAGACTAAACAGGCCTAGCAGAAATAAAAGTCTCTCCCCAACCAGGGCCTCTGTTTCCTCTACTGGGTTCTCTCCACATTTACGGTGATTCCCAGATGGGAGCCCCAGGCAAACTCACAGACCCCAAGAAGGATCTGTGGCTGGGGGCTGAGTTCCAAAGTCCCAATTCTAGGACCCTAGGTTATAGCTGGATTTCAGTCTCATTCTGCACCTGCCTCAGTGAAGATCTACTGACTGACCTGGATAAAGGAAGGGGGCTCACCAGGGCCTTCTCAACTTTGGGGTGGAATCACATGTGCTTTTGAAACGCTTGCTTATTCCAACATTTTATCAATGTAACTGGCAAAACTTAGCCCAAATGAACAGTGCAATGTGGACCTCACAACTATTCAGGCTATGGTCTGAATCCGAAAAAAAAAAGGAATCATTTTCCACTTTACGGAGAGGAAGTAGATTGCATGACCCAGAAATCACACTCTAAGGCATTTATTGCAGAGAAATGAGAACAGTGTTCATACAAAACCTGTGTACAAATGTTGTAAAAGATTTACTTTGAAGCAGAAAAGTGGAAGAAATCAAAATATCTAAAAATAAGTGAACAACCTTTCTGTATGAGGATATACTACTCCGCAATCCAAAGGAATGAGTTCTGTATGGGTGTGGCAATCATAAATCTCTTACAGGCATTATCTTGAATGAGCAAAACCAGTCTCAAAATATTAACTCTACTTGTATAACATTCCCAAAATTATATATAGAGAGAAAACAGAAAGGCATTTGCAAGAATTTTGGTTTGGTGGGGATATTTGTTATTTTAAAGGGCTAGCACATAGGAGACTTGGTGCTTATGGAATAGTCTGCATCTGACCATGCTAGTGGTTACACAAACATACACCAGACAGAATCAACATAAGCTAAAACTAAGAATGTAGCAAACTCAGCTATAAAATAAAAAAAATTTCATAGTCATAACATGCTGCTGCTGCTGCTGCTAAGTCACTTCAGTCGTGTCTGACTCTGTGCGACGCCATAGACAGCAGCCCACCAGGCTCCCCTGTCCCTGGGATTCTCCAGGCAAGAACACTGGAGTGGGTTTCCATTTCCTTCTCCAATGCATGAAAGTGAAAAGTGAAAGTGAAGTCTCTCAGTCGTGTCCGACTCTTCGTGACCCCATGGACTGCAGCCTAGCAGTCCTTCTTCACAGTCCAACTCTCACATCCATACATGACCACAGGAAAAACCATAGCCTTGACTAGACGGACCTTAGTCGGCAAAGTAATGTCTCTGCTTTTGAATATACTATCTAGGTATGAAAAGGCCCTTACTGTTAGCCATGGTAAAATTCTGTAAAGTGGCTTGATCTAACATTCATGATCTATTTCAATTATAATCCTATACAGTAGTCAAAACTATTAAAAACAGTAATAATAATTTTTAAAAATTCTATGAATAAGAAAGTATTAATAATAGCTGTAACTAGAGATGCATAAGATCATTTGGGGAAAAAGCAATCGCAAAATGGTGAATTTAAAATAATTTTAAAACAAATTAATAGAGATATATCAGATCATGAATGAGAAAACTGAATATTAGAAAAGATTTCAATTTCCTTAAAGTAATATATAAATTCAGTATGATCAAAAAAATAATTCTAAAACAATTTTTCATGAAATTTGAAAGCGTAATTCTAAAGCACATTTGGAGACTGAAACTGAGGGGATGACAATTAAATTTTATACATATGGAATGCCAAGAGGAAAAGGATATCAATATTCATAAAAGAGAAAGTAGACTTTAAAGCAAAGGCTAAAACAAAATACCAAAAAGCATTATATAAGGATAAATCAATCAATACAAGAAGAGGATATTAAACTCATTAACATATATTCACCGAATACAGAAGCACCTATTTAGAAAGAGTAAGCATTTTTATAACCAATATGATATGGAAGTAGCAATCAATTACTGGGAAAAAAGTAGGAAAAGCACAAACCTCTGGAGACAATGAAAAAATCAAGGAGGAAACCAGAAAATATCATGAGCAAAGGAAAATAAAAATGTAACTTTCTAAAAGCTATGAGATGCAGCTAAAGTAGTTTGATAAGGTAAGTTTATAGTAATATAGGCCCAGCTCAAGATGTATGGAAAATATCAAACAAACTACCTCATCTACCACTTGAAAGAACTGGAAAAGGGAAAAGAGACAAAGCCAAAGGTCAGCAGAAGGAAGGAAACAATAAAGATCAGGGAAGATATAACTAAAATCGAGACCAAAAAACAACAGAAAGGATAAATGAAACCTAGAACAGGTTTTTGGGCTTTCCAGGAGCCATTAGTGGTAAAGAACCCAACAGTGCAGGAGACATAAGAGACTCAGTTTTGATCCTTAGCACAGGAAGATCCCCTGGAGGAGGGCGTGGCAGCCTACTCCAGTGTCCTTGTCTGGAGAATCCTGTGGTCAGAGGAGCCTGGTGAGCTATAGTCCATGGGGTCCCAAATAGTCAGACACCACTGAAATGACTTAGCGTGAATGAACACACAGAGCTGGATTTTGGAAAAGATAAACAAAATTGATAAACCTTTAGACAGGCTCATCAAGAAGACAAGGGAGTGGACTGAAAGAAAATAAGAAACAAGGAGAAATAACAATTGATATTAGAGAAATGCAAAAAAGTCATGAGAGTATGATGACCAGTTATAGCAACAAGTTTGACAACCTAGAAGAAATGGACAAGTTTCTAAAAATATATAACCTTTCAAGACTGAATCAGGAAGAAATAGATAATCTGAACACTAATCATGGGTAGTGAAATTGGATTTTAAATTACCAGCACAACTAAAAGCTAGAACTTGATGGTTTCATAGGAAAATATTACCAGAAATATAAAGAAAAGTTAATGCTATCCTTAAACTATTTCAGAGATTGAAGAGGACAGAATATTTACAAATTCATTCTATGAGTTCACCATTACTGTGACATAAAAACCAGATAACACATGATAAAAAAAAGATCATAACAGCCCAACATCCCTGATGAGTATGAAAAATCTTCAACAGAATATTAACAAACTGATTCAACAATATATAAAAAAGACCATATACCACGTGCAGGTGGAATTTATCCCAGGGAAGCAAGGATGGTTCAGTACTCACAGATCAATCAATGCAATACACCACATTAACAAAATTGAGGATAAAAATTACATGATCATCTCAACAGAAACAGAAAAAAACTTTTTTGTTGTTGTTGAAACCAAATTCAACCTAAAAATTCTCATCAAAGTTGGTATAAAGGGAATATGTCTCAGCAAAATAAAATCCATTCATGCTAAAAATTCTCATCAAAGTTGGTATAAAGGGAATATGTCTCAGCAAAATAAAATCCATTTATGACAAACCCAGAGTTAGCATCATACTAAATGATGAAAAGCTGAAAGCCTTCCCACTGCATTCAGGAAAGGCCTTCCCACTACATTCAGGAACAAGACAAGGATGCCCACCCTTACCAATTCTAATAATATTAAGCATAGAATTGGAAGACTATCCAGAGCAATCAGATAAAAAAAGTATAAAAGGCATCAACATTCATGCTAAAAATTCTCATCAAAGTTGGTATAAAGGGAATATGTCTCAGCAAAATAAAATCCATTTATGACAAACCCAGAGTTAGCATCATACTAAATGATGAAAAGCTGAAAGCCTTCCCACTGCATTCAGGAAAGGCCTTCCCACTACATTCAGGAACAAGACAAGGATGCCCACCCTTACCAATTCTAATAATATTAAGCATAGAATTGGAAGACTATCCAGAGCAATCAGATAAAAAAAGTATAAAAGGCATCAACATTGGAAAGGGAAAAAGCAAAACTGCTACTATTTTCAGATGATATGATATCATCTAGACAAAATTCTGATGTTGAAGCTGAAACTCCAATACTCTGACCACCTGATGTGAAGAGCTGACTCATTTGAAAAGACCCTGATGCTGGGAAAAATTGAAGGAGGGAGAGGGGACGACAGAGGATGAGATGGTTGGATGGCATTACTGACTCAATGGACATGAGTTTGAGTAAACTGTGGGAGTTGGTGATGGACAGGGAGGCCTGGCATGCTGTAGTCCATGGGGTCACAAAAAGTCAGACATGACTGAGCGACTGAACTGAACTGAACTGAACTGAAGACAAAATCCTAATATTACTTAAAAAATGCTATTAAAATTAAAATATGAACTCAGTAAAGTTTCAGAATAGAAGATTAATGTACAGAAATCTGTTTACTTTCTAAACACAAAAGTAACTGTAAATGGATTAAAGAACTAAATGCAACATGGAAGCCATATAAACCCTAGATGTGAACATAAGCAGAACACTCTTTGACATAAATTGTAGCAGTATTTTTGAGATCTGTCTTCTAACACAAAGCAAATATAAACAAGTGGGACCTAATTAAAATTGAAAGCTTTTGCACATCAAAGGAAGTCATCGACAAAGTGAAAACACAACCTAATGAATGGAGGAAAATATTTTGCATATAGTATGGCCAATATCCAAAATATATATCCAAAATATATAAATATGTCTAAAATATATAAATAGATCAAAAAACTCAATGTAAATAAAACCCGATAAAAGACCTGAGTAGACATTTTCCAAAGAAGACATACATATGGCCAATACTCACATGAGAAGATGCTCAGTATCGTTAATCATTAGAGAAATGCAAATTAAGGCGAGACATCACCTGACACCTGTCAAAATGACTATCATCAAAAAGTCTACAAATAACAATACGGGTAAAAGTGTGCAGAAAGGCAAACACTCATACACTGTTGGTGGAATTGTAAATTGGTGCAGCCATTGTGGAAAACAACACTGAAGGTGCCTCAAAAAGCAAAAAAGAGAGAGATCATATTTTCCAGCAATTCCACTCGATCCAAAGAAAACAGAAACATTAATCTAGAAGGATATATGTACCTCAATATTAATAACAGCTTTAGTTGCAATAGCTGAGGAATGGAAGCAATCTGACTATCAACAGGTAAAGAAAGTGTGGTATACAATGGAATATTACTCAGGCATTTTAAAAAAAGAATGAAATTCTGCCATTTGCAACAATGTGGATGAATCTGCAGGGTATTATGCTAGTGAAATAAGTCAGACAGAGAAGGACAGATAATCTATGCTATCATTTGTGCTACCAAAAAAAAAATATAAATGAATATATGTAACAAAACAGAAACAGACTCAGATATAGAGAACAAATAGTTTCCAGTGAGGGGAGAGAAGGGGATAGGGTTATGGAAGAGTAGGCTTATGAAACTAAGAGATACAAATTGCTCTGTATAAATTAGCAACAAGGACATATTGTACAGCACAAGGAAATATAGCCATTATTTTGTGATAATTTTATTATTTTTTTGATGTACAACATAACCACATTTATTAAACAATGTATGCCAATATAAAGGGCAAAGTTCAACAATGCAAAAGTGCAAATATTTTTGCACCAACCTAATACAATTACAAACAAATAATAACCTATTCCTCTTTCATATTACTGAGCCTACCCTGTGTTATAACCAGAATAATAATACAGAACAAGCATTTGACAGCACTAGTTTTCTTCCTATAAAGAAACAACAAATGAGTTTCTGCTGGAACCTTTTCAACAGAGATTTCAATAAGGTATAAACCAAGCTCTTAACTAGAAGGGGCTATATAACAAAATACATTTCACATACGAAGTTTCATATCATACACCAGAAATTCCAGCATAGAAAGACAGAAGATTTTTCCTTCCGGAACCCAGGGGATAAACAAGATCACCTCAAAATCCTTCCTAGGTCTAGGGTTTGTGAAAATATCAGAATATTTTGATAGATTTAAAAAGGTTTCAGGTTACTTAAGTAACCTGTGAGCCTTTGCTCACTAATAGCATTGATAACGCATTTCCATGGCATCAGTGTAAATTCATTTAAAACACTTAGGAGACTCATCTTTCTAAAAGGCAAAGGAGTGAAACACAAAGTACACATGGGAGTTCTGTTGCACACCTAACCAGATGTGTGAAATCAGATCCAGTAAACTAATGGCCTTTCTGGGCTTGAGTTTTAAACTGAGTTCAGGGGTGTTGGAACTTACAAATAGATTGATACGTGAATCGCACAGGCAGAACTCTTCTCATCACTACGATGAACAGCTACAGTAACTAAGTATACCTGAAAGATTGAAAGCAGGCAGAAAAGGGGACCACAGAGGATGAGATGGTAGAATGGCCTCACCAACTCAATGGACATGAGTTTGAGCAAGCTCCAGGAGTTGCTGATGGCCAGGGAAGCCTGGAGTGCTGCAGTCGGTGGGGCTGTGCTCTGTGCTTGCACTCTGGGTCCACACCAAGAGGCAGACATGACTGACGTACTATCAAAAGTGTGAAGTCAGTGTCTGTTCTTCGTCTGTGCTTGCACTCTGGATCCACACTGAGGCAATATATGAGCTGTTGATCATGACCTCTGACTTTCTTATCCAACTGTGAACCATCAGAAGTGTGAAGTCAGTGTCTGCTCTTCATCTCTGTTTGTACTCTGGGACCACAGCAAGGCTAAATGAGCTGTTGATCACACCTTTTGATTTTCTGACTGCACCTATCAGAAGTGTGAGGTCAGTGTCTGCTCTTCATCTGTGCTTGCTCTCTGGGTCCACACCAAGATAATGTACAAGCTGTGATCACATGCTTTGATTTTATTACCAAACTGGTTCCCAACACCAACGCCCAGAGATGATCGATGTCCCAATTTCCCTCATCCTCTCCTTCACTCTGCCTCCTCTATCAGAAGTGTGAAGTCAGTGTCTGCTCTTCCTCTGTGCTTGCCCTCTGGGTCCACACCAAGGCAAAGTGTGAGCTATTGATCATGCCCGTTTATTATTTTAGCAAACCGTGACCTGTCAGAAGTGTGAAGTCAGTGTCTGCTCTCCCTCTGTGCTTGCACTCTGGGTCCACATGAAGGCAATGCAAGCTGTTGATGATGCGCTTTTATTATTTCTGCAAACTGTGACCTTGCACGCAGGGTACAGGCTACTCAGATGTTAGAGGATGGGGAGGGTCCCTCCGGCCAGAAAGGCTGCCGATCCCAGCCCCTGGCCCCACGCCGCCCCGTGTTGCCCCAGGGAAAGACACGAAGGAGGCTGAGGGGACCAATGTGGCTGAGGCCATGCTCCAGCAGGAAGGACCCGGTCCCCTCCTGCAGTAACTTTAAAATGGAATAAAACCTATACAACTCTTGAATTGCTATGTATAGCTGATTTTAACATAATACTGTAAATCAACTATACTTCATTTTTTAAAAAGCAGAAAGCAAAGCAAAATGCATTTCGGACAAAAATAGCCATGGCCGTTTTAAGCAACAAGCAAAGGTGGGAAATTTTGCCCCACTGTGATATCAAAAACTATTATAATGTCAATCTAAGATAGAGTAGTTTAGTCAGAGAGAGCCAAGTAGCTTAAAAGAACAAAATCCTCATTAAAAGAACCAGAAATTTATGGAAATGATGTATGGCAAAGTGGCAGTGCCCATCAGTGAGTGCTGGATAAATTAATCATTGTGGAAGAAAAAAAATAAGATCCCTACCTATATACTAGCGCACACACAAACACATACACACACAAATAATGATATCAAAGACATAAGTGGAAAGAATAAAACTTGATCAAGATCAAAACCTTTTTTTTAATAACAACTCTCCAAATGATACCAACAGTCCACTCTGGATCACACCAAAGGAAGGAGGGACTCTCCCATATGGGCCAAGGAAGAAAACAGAAGAATATTTGTATAAAATTGTACTAGCAAAACATTAGATAAAGCGTTACAACCCATCACAAGAAGAATCAATATCACACAAACACATACACACACAAATAATGATATCAAAGACATAAATGGAAAGAATAAAACTTGATCAAGATCAAAACCTTTTTTTTAATAACAGCTCTCCAAATGATACCAACAGTCCACTCTGTGGATCACACCAAAGGAAGAGGGACTCTCCCATATGGGCCAAGGAAGAAAACAGAAGAATATTTGTATAAAATTGTACTAGCAAAACATTAGATAAAGCGTTACAACCCATCACAAGAAGAATCAATACATTGTACATATTCTTAAAATAGAAACTATAGAGCAGTGGAATTTGAACATCAGCATGAACAAAGCCCACAAACTTTGTTAAGTATAAAAAATAAATGCTGTATACAGTGTAATAGAATTTATATGACATTTAAGAGATGCAAGTAATATAAATTGCTTGAAGATTTATACAAATATTACATTTATACAAATTTATACAAATATTTGGCACAGACAGAAAAAATAAGTAGTTGTGTTGTCTCTGTTCTCCCAATGATGAACTCATATGTTATTTACAAGGTGAATAATTGTAAAAGGGAATTGGCAACAAATAAAAGTGCAATGGAGAGACAAAAAGTGATGACACCAGAAGTTATATTCAAATTGAATGCAAATGGATTACAGAAAAAATAGTTGACCACAGGAGTAGTAACTTAATACTGTAAGACAGATTCCAGATATGCAGTCAGAAGAATTTAGTGAAAGCCAACTTACCACATAAAGAGGAAACTGATGGTGAGAAAAGGGTGAAAATGAGGATGTGACAGCAGCAAATATTTCAAATTAAAGGAAGTTTTGTAAAAATTTCACAATTTTGAGAGTACAAGCACAAAATGTTGGAAATTGATCCAAACTTACCAAGGAGCATAATTCACCAAGTTGGAAAAAAGATGCTCTTATATTGTAAATTATACAAGAAGAAGAAAGCAGGCACTGTTCAAACACTTTAGATACGTTTTTATAAAGCAATTAATTGATTTAATACTCAATGTTTCTACTTTGTCAAACTATATATTGTCAGTAGCTGGCAATCAGAGAGTTTCTAATGCTTTAAAAACAAATTTTAAAAGTCACAAAACAATCATTATTCATCCCAACTTACTGAGGTCAGATTCCATGATTCCATTTACACAGTAATTTTTACAGTCCTTTTCTACCTTTCAAAGAGAGAGCTGCCTATCTTTTATATCAGATGGTGATAAGTGCTCAGGAAACAAACTAACCAGGTTAAGAGCTCACGGAATGCCATGGTGAGAGCGGAACTGATACAGTGTGGTATATGGAAGGTGCCTTGGTAAAGTGACATTTGAACAGAGACTGCAAGGAAGGAAAAGAGTGAGCCGAGCAGACATGATGGAGGAAGAAGGTGAGGGGAGAGATAGGATTTGACTGACATTCTGAGAATCACTGGGCCTGAAACAGGAAAGGCAGTTAGAGACCACAGCAGTGGTGCGGGAAGGACGATGGTGTCTGGGACCAGGGAGTGGTGATGGGCGTGAGAGTGTGCAGATTATGGACGGAGTTCAGTGGTGAGCTGTGAGAGGCTTGGACTGGCTCAAGAGAGGCAACATTCACATTTTCAGGAATTTTTTAAGGTGCTAAATGGTTGTGAACTTGAAATTGACCACATTGAAAGCATTTTACATCAAAATTTGACATGGACTAACAAGTAGGCTTATTTTTTCTTTTTTTAACAGTCAATTGTTAAAGATTTACCATCATGCTACTGGAAATAATCACGTTAAAGACAGAATTGAATATGTGATATAAAAGAAAGAGAAATCAAGGATGACTCGAGGCTTCTGGACATAGTGTGTTTACCATGAGCACCAGGGTTAGGAAGGATGCAAAATGATAGAAAGACTACTCTTCCCATCACAGAGAGAGGAGGGAACACTACTCTGTGGGCTTGAAAAATAGGCTATTGAGACAATGAGGAAGGAGAATAATTTTTCTTAAAACCAAGATAGGGCATCATTTATACTCAAAGGGCGAGGAGTCCAATGAACAGAAGACAGAATAACTTCTCTGCAGAGAACATTAGTGTGAGCCAAGTCCAGGGTTACAGATGAGAGATAACCTGACCTGTGTTGATCTGACTTATTTCTCACATTCCAGGGATATGTCATGAGTCAGTCCCCAGAACTACTTCCCATGATTCCCACTCAGGACCAAGAATGAAGACACAGCTCTGGGGGCTTCAGGAGCATGTGAGCAGGCAGGTCTCCAAGGAAGGGAGGCATTTGGAGCAAAGCTGTGGGAGCTTCTAGCTGGGTTCTTCTCCAAGGCTGGGCCCTTCAGAGAGGGAAGGAGACAGCAGAGACAGAGGGTGGCACCAAGCAGGCGGGAAGGATGGAGCTGTGGGAAAATGTGATAGTTATGTGCTCATCACTCAAGAAACATTTCATGAATCCCTCTGATGTACTCAGGTGTTCCCTCCTAGGATACCTGTCCTGAGAGGATGGCAGTTCCTGAGATAGGACTTTACCCACTCAGCCTCCTCCCCTCCTCCCCAGGTCCTGCACCCCTGGTGCCCCTTCCTAAGCCTTTCTTCTGTTACACAGAGGATCAGAGCAAGACACCCCTCAGAACAGCTGACCCAAACTTCTCAACATTGCCCTAAAATATGGATTTCTTTTGCCCCAAGAAGTCCCACATTTTCAGTGAACCACCCTCTCAGGTGTTCCTCATTCAGCACCCTCTGCCCACTTCCTCTACAGAACCCCTAAGACTCTGCGGACACCTTTGAAAACCCCTGATCCAGCCCGTCTCCTCTAGGACCTCACATACCTCCTGAGAACTGGGTAACACTGAGAGGGAAGCAGGGTCTCCTGAGGGACTGAGGGAGCTACTTCACCTTCTCTTAACTCCACGTGGGCCCTGACCTTGTGTGGTCTATGAATAGACTCCCTAAGCTCTAGGACAGAACTTGTCCTGCCCTCCATCCCACCCCAACTTACACTTATGCTCAAAGCTTCTTGCAGATTAGGATGATGGAGACACCAACCAACAGCAGCACCTTGGGGCCTAGGAGGAAAACTATCAGGAGAGGCGAAGACTGTTTTGGGCCTGGAAATCGGGTGATAAGAGGATTGATTAGAAGGATCACAGAGGAACCATTCCCAAGGCCTCCACTTACTCCATCTGAGGCCACTTGGGCCCACCAACACTCTGTGGCTTTGACCTGCCTCTTGGCCTCAAGCTTGAGGCAGACATTAGGGCACAGGAATCCCTCATCTCACACTCTCTTTTCTCAGGCTTCAGTGGTCCTATAAGTTGAAGAGAAGATTCCAGAAGTGAAAATAACTGTGAGACAAGACAAAATTCATCAAGTCCTATGCACAGTCTCTCACTAGGCTGCAATTCCATCCTCAGTCAGCCATTAGAGAAACTTCAGGAGAAACAGTCAAGTCTGATAAAGGCAAGGAATCTAGATATTTGAAAATAACATCATGAATATGAAATTTGCCTAAACTTTGAAAATATTAAAAAAAAAAGTGTCCTGCAGAACAGTGCATAGGTCGCAGGAAAGGGTTTCAACCTATTCTTGATTTAATATGGTTGGCACACCATCCCCCAAATCTGTGCATAGATTACCATATGTGTCAAAAGAGGTGATCAGTAGTGATCAAGTTAAAGATCTTAAGATGGCATATTATCTTGGATTTTCTGAGTGGAGCCCATGTGATCACAAAGATCCTTTCAAGTTAATGATGGAGGCAAGAGAGTCAGAGAAGGAGGTGCGATGTCAGAAGCAGAGGTCAGCGTGATGTGGGGCCCTTTGCCAAGGAGTGTGGGCACCTCTGGGAGCTGGAAAGAAAAATGGATTCTCCTCCTGGGCCTTTGGAGGGAACACAGCCAGCCACCATCGTAGACATCTGACCTCTACAACTATATTAAGCATATTTGTGTGTGTATATATATATATATAGTATTAATGTGTGTATGTGTGTGTATATATATATGTATTAATATACTTGTATTAAATCACTAAACATGGTAACTACTTACAGTGACTATAGGAACCTAATTCAAGGAGAGGCACAATTTAAAATGCTTAACTTCTGCGTGTGCGTGCATGCATGCTCAGTTGCTTCAGTCATGTCCGACTTTTTATGTCAGAAGCAGAGGTCAGCGTGATGTGGGGCCCTTTGCCAAGGAGTGTGGGCACCTCTGGGAGCTGGAAAGAAAAATGGATTCTCCTCCTGGGCCTTTGGAGGGAACACAGCCCAGCCACCATCGTAGACATCTGACCTCTACAACTATATTAAGCATATTTGTGTGTGTATATATATATATATAGTATTAATGTGTGTATGTGTGTGTATATATATATGTATTAATATACTTGTATTAAATCACTAAACATGGTAACTACTTACAGTGACTATAGGAACCTAATTCAAGGAGAGGCACAATTTAAAATGCTTAACTTCTGCGTGTGCGTGCATGCATGCTCAGTTGCTTCAGTCATGTCCGACTTTTTGTGCCCCCATGGACACATGTGACCCCTGCCAGCCTCCTCTGACCATGAGATTTTCCAGGCAAGAATACTGGAATGGGTTGCCATGCCCTCCTCCAGGGGATCTTCCTGACCTGGGAATCTAACTGTGACACCCATGACTCTTACATTGCAGGCAGATTCTTTACCCACTGAGATACCTGGGAAGCCCCAGCTTATAGATGAAAAGAAGGAAAAAGTACTGTTTGGCTATTGAATGGTGAAGGGAAAATGGGAAAAAGGAAAAACATAGTGGAAGGGATTTCAGGATTTATGTTCCTGAAAGATGAAAGAGAACCAAAGAATGAGAGGACTCACAACCTTTCTCCCTCTACGAAAACCAGCTAACCAAAAACTCCTTTAAACGTTAGA
Organism: Aepyceros melampus; assembly: GCA_006408695.1. NCBI lineage: Eukaryota > Metazoa > Chordata > Mammalia > Artiodactyla > Bovidae > Aepyceros > Aepyceros melampus. The sequence continues at coordinate 58,100 of SJXQ01010897.1, read as the reverse complement.
TTATGCTGTACTGAGAGGAGAGAGGCTAGAGATATTGTAAGACATCTCAGTACCGTAAGAACAAACAATAAGATACGCATCCTCACCCTAGACCTACTGGACCCAGGAATGCAATGGCTGGAGCCCTCAGATGCTCAAGGTAGGCTTTGGGTCTGGGTGGAAGGGTCACATCAGCATTTTACGCTTCTCTTTAGCCTGCCAACCTAAATGTTTCAAAAAACGCTTCCAGCCTTACTACACTAGCAACCTTGATGGGAGAGCCCAGAAGTACCAACCCTGGTTGAGTCCAAGCAGGAGATGGATGATTAGAAAGCATTTCCAAGCCACTGTAGACAAGATTGCATGAACTCTTCTCTCCTACACTCCCTGTTAAGTACAACTTGAACCCTAGAAATAACACAGAGGATAGGCATAGGAGAACTCTAGGTGGAAGAAGAGGTGAACAGGCTGGAGGCCTGAGGACTGGAGGAAGAATAGAGCAGTCAGCCCCCCAGCTCCACTCTCCTAATGCCCTAGCACAAAACGAGGCCCAGATGTGGCACTGGACAAAAAGAAAGTCTGAACCAATCATCTAAATTTCTGCTCAAGAAATTAGAAAATGAGGAGCAAGATAACCTAAAGCAAAAGGAAGAGAGGAAATAATACAGAAATAAGAAAAATAAATGAAATCAAAAATGGAAAAGAAAAATCAATGAAACTTAAAACAAAAACAATAGAGAAAATAACTGAACCAAAGAGTGTGTTCTTTCAAAACACCATTAAAATGAAATGCTTCTAATAATAAATAAAAAAGGAGGAATGACACGTTTCCAGGAACAGGAATGGAAATGGAAGACATTAGTACAGTCTCTGCAGATATCAGTGGATAATAAGAGACTTTTATGAACAACTGTACAGACAGCAATTTGAAAACTCCAAGACAATGGAAGAAATAACTCAAAAAGCACAGTCTACCACAGCTCACACAATATGAAATGAATGTTCTGAATAGTCTTAAACAATTGAAATTTTGCTTCAAATTAAAAAAAAAAAAAGATTCTCATGACCCACATGGTGTCACAGGAAAATTTTTTCAAAAACTTACAGATGAATTAAAAACAATTTTGGTGAACAAAAAATAATTATAAAAGATATTTTGAAAAATTTGAATTTATATTCCACTTTAAATGATATTGGGAATTAGTATTGATTATATTAAGTGTGCATGTGTATTAGTTTTATAGAAAATAAAGTCCCTAACGAAAAGACCACACAATTGCAGACACCAGTGACACACATAAGTTGTGGACACAATTATGCAACTTCTCTATATCACTAGTTTAAAGGAAGCTGTTTGTTCTCCCTTTCCTCTCTTAATTCTTCCAGCAGGCAGGGACACGGACACTCAGTGACCCAGCATCGACCCAATAGATGAGGACAATACCGTAGGGCATGTTGGAAGAAATGTGGGCCTTTGAAAGGTCTTCTGGAGAAAGATTCTTGGAAACCTGACTTGACCCTCTCTTGATGTTACATGACAATCTAGGAGATGTTTTATTTATATAAAGGGAGGGGTGCTGTTATTGGAACAAGTCCAAGCTGGGGAGAACAAGTCTGTAATTAGCATGTATCTCTTGTGCAGGCTTGGGATTCCTGTCCTCAGGAACTCATTCACCTTGATTACTTTAGCCCAATGACCTGGACTAAAGGCAACAAATCTTCAACAACACAAGACCCACCCCCATCCCCACTGCTCCCTGAATCCCTTCTGTAAACTCAAAGCCCCCTGGGTGGCTGCAGCAGAAAAGGAGAGGAACTGACAGTTGCATTTAGTTAATGTGCAGTGAGCGATTATGATCATTTCTGGCCCACTGTCACAAATCAAAGGACACAGGAGCCCATGTGGTGACTGCTCATGGTCACCTGGGTGCCTGGTGCAACTCTAACTTCTTGTTCTCATGGCTCCCCTTCCAGAATTTCACAGAGTAGTAAGTACACACATTTACTGGTGTGATGTTCCTGATGTGGATGGAAAAGTCTAGGCTGAACAGAGACCAGGCAGCGGTTAGAAAGAATAAGGAGGTGGCAAGTGGGCAGACATGGAATGGTGAACACAGAAACAGTTATTTGAAGAAAGAAAGAGGCAGGACACTGAACAGGACGACATTCCTCCTTCCTCTCTTTCTTAATGCCATGGATGTTTATGTCAAAGGATCTATAAAGAATATACCATACTCTTACCAGTGGTCTATCTCTTGTGCAGGCTTGGGATTCCTGTCCTCAGGAACTCATTCACCTTGATTACTTTAGCCCAATGACCTGGACTAAAAGCAACAAATCTTCAACAACACAAGACCCACCCCCAACCCCACTGCTCCCTGAGTCCCTTCTGTAAACTCAAAGCCCCCTGGGTGGCTGCAGCAGAAAAGGAGAGGAATTGACAGCTGCATTTAGTTAATGTGCAGTGAGCGATTATGATCATTTCTGGCCCACTGTCACAAATCAAAGGACAAAGGAGCCCATCTGGTGACTGCTCATGGTCACCTGGGTGCCTGGTGCAACTCTAACTTCTTGTTCTCATGGCTTCCCTTCCAGAATTTCACAGAGTAGTAAGTACAGACATTTACTGGTGTGATGTTCCTGATATGGATGGAAAAGTCTAGGCTGAACAGAGACCAGGTAGCGGTTAGAAAGAATAAGGAGGTGGCAAGTGGGCAGACATGGGATGGTGAACACAGAAACAGTTATTTGAAGAAAGAAAGAGGCAGGACACTGAACAGGATGACATTCCTCCTTCCTCTCTTTCTTAATGCCATGGATGTTTATGTCAAAGGATCTATAAAGAATATATCATACTCTTACCAGTGGTTAGGAGGGAATTCACTTTCAAGTTCTAGTCTCTATCTATTGACTTCTAGATTGTTCGATAAAAAGCATGAAGTACTCTCTTCATTATATAAAAACAAATAAAGAATTGGGTCAGTTGGAGTGGTGTTCTCACCAGGGAGTTTGTGGGTGCCCTGGACCTTCTGATGAGCAGAGCCCTCCAGGGTATGATTTTTGGTCACTNAAGTACTCAAAGGGTCTCTCTGCATAGGAATGAAATCACTAAGCACAGTGCAGGGCACACAGTGGGTGCTCAAAAACTGATAGCTCCTATTAGCGTTATAATGTTTGCAATCAGCAAGATCAGTCCCTACCATACAGTAGGAACATAATAACTGCAGCAAAATACATGAAATCCCTAGGCACATAAGGGCCTGGCTTATAGTGTCGCCTAGTCATTCAGTTGTGTCCGACTCCTTGCGACCCCATGGACTGCAGTCCGAGAGACTTCTGTCTATGGGACTCTCCAGGCAACAACACTGGAGTGGGTTGCCATTTCCTTCTCCATGGCTTATAGTAGGTGCTCAGTAATTGGAGAAGCCATTGATAAAGACTGATAGCTCCTATTAGCGTTATAATGTTTGCAATCAGCAAGATCAGTCCCTACCATACAGTAGGAACATAATAACTGCAGCAAAATACATGAAATCCCTAGGCACATAAGGGCCTGGCTTATAGTGTCGCCTAGTCATTCAGTTGTGTCCGACTCCTTGCGACCCCATGGACTGCAGTCCGAGAGACTTCTGTCTATGGGACTCTCCAGGCAACAACACTGGAGTGGGTTGCCATTTCCTTCTCCATGGCTTATAGTAGGTGCTCAGTAATTGGAGAAGCCATTGATAAAGTAAAGAAAACTATTTAGCATAGTGTTTGGCACAGGTATCCATAGAAGTGAGTGAAGAGCTCTACTAGAAGCCTGGTGTTGGGCAGGAATGTCAGGAAGTAGACTCCAGGCAATTCAAGGCATGGAGCAGAAAGCAGGTGGGAGGAGCTAACTGGGGTCTTGGGGGCAGGTGTGGACCTGAGCTAACATGAGGGGCACCTACCTTGGATAGTCTTGGACAAGTTGGCAGTCCCAAGGAGAGAAGGGCCCCCCTGCAGGGTGACGTAGGCCACCTCGCAGATGACCTGGGAGTGAACATCTCCCGGGGCCCGCAGCACCTTGGTTGTGGCTGGAGATGCTCTGTCTCCCTCTGGATCCACACTGGTTTGGGAGGCTGAGAGCTCATTGCCATTTTGGAACCATTGAAGGGAAATGTTTCTGGGGGAGAAGCTGTGGGATGTGCAGGTGAAGCTCACTGTCTGCTCAGGTGTAGCCCTCACTGCAGGGCCAGTTACCATGGGCGGAGAGGGCTTGGCTACAAAAGGAACATTTATAAACAATGACTATGATTGTGATTATCATCACTAACAAAAAACTTGTGACAATGTTAAGAAATTGCAAATACATTATTTTTAAATTCTTCAAATAATTCTGGGAGGGCAGTGTTACCATCGTCATGTTAAGGGGAGACCTACAGGTTCCCAGGGGTAACTTTGAATCAGGGGCAGGGCTGACTGGAATTCCAGACCTGAGTTCAGAGTCCACCTTCTTNGCGACCCCATGGACTGCAGTCCGAGAGACTTCTGTCTATGGGACTCTCCAGGCAACAACACTGGAGCGGGTTGCCATTTCCTTCTCCATGGCTTATAGTAGGTGCTCAGTAATTGGAGAAGCCATTGATAAAGAAAACTATTTAGCATAGTGTTTGGCACAGGTATCCATAGAAGTGAGTGAAGAGCTCTACTAGAAGCCTGGTGTTGGGCAGGAATGTCAGGAAGTAGATTCCAGGCAATTCAAGGCATGGAGCAGAAAGCAGGTGGGAGGAGCTAACTGGGGTCTTGGGGGCAGGTGTGGACCTGAGCTAACATGAGGGGCACCTACCTTGGATAGTCTTGGACAAGTTGGCAGTCCCAAGGAGAGAAGGGCCCCCCTGCAGGGTGACGTAGGCCACCTCGCAGATGACCTGGGAGTGAACATCTCCCGGGGCCCGCAGCACCTTGGTTGTGGCTGTAGATGCTCTGTCTCCCTCTGGATCCACACTGGTTTGGGAGGCTGAGAGCTCATTGCCATTTGGAACCATTGAAGGGAAATGTTTCTGGGGGAGAAGCTGTGGGATGTGCAGGTGAAGCTCACTGTCTGCTCAGGTGTAGCCCTCACTGCAGGGCCAGTTACCATGGGCGGAGAGGGCTTGGCTACAAAAGGAACATTTATAAACAATGACTATGATTGTGATTATCATCACTAACAAAAAACTTGTGACAATGTTAAGAAATTGCAAATACATTATTTTTAAATTCTTCAAATAATTCTGGGAGGGCAGTGTTACCATCGTCATGTTAAGGAGAGACCTACAGGTTCCCAGGGGTAACTTTGAATCAGGGGCAGGGCTGACTGGAATTCCAGACCTGAGTTCAGAGTCCACCTTCTTTCCTCTGCCAGGTGATTTCCCACCAATCTGGGCACAGGAACAAAAGTACTTTTTGGGCTCACTCTTTTATTAACTATTCCTGACTGGGCTGGCCTGGAAAACTTAACTAACTTTAGAAAATGCATTTACAGAAGGAAATGCGGGGAAGCAGGAGCACAGCAGGACCACACAGAAGCTGAAGCAGGGTGGCCAGCAGATGAGAGGTGTGATTGTGGCAACTTCTAGCTCCTCATCTGTGGAAGAAGGGAGCTGGCATTATCATGCCCAGGCTTCAGGGAGAGTTTAAGCAGGTGCTGGAAGTGTTTTTGCTGGGAGTAAAACAAGATGCTTCACAAAACGAAACAAATACATATCTCTCTTTAACCTGGACTCTATTTATGTTCAGAACTGTCTTTCAGGTAGTTACTCTTCCCACAAAAATGCCAGTAGGACTAGTATATCAATCCCTGAATTTCAAAGGAAGGGTGCAAACGGGTATCTTTCTGAGTCGGGTTTTTCTCCTGGGTTAGTTTTGGGTTGAAAAGAAAGATCATTGAGTGCTGAGAAACCACAGGTGCTTAGCTTCTTAACTGATATTAAACCCATGGAGACACAGACATAGGCCTACAAAAAAACCCAGATTCATACAAATCAGCAAGTCAATGTGAGGGTCCCTGTAGAGGAGTCCTGTAGGGTGTCTCTCAATTGTTCATTATTACCCAATACCTCCTGTAAAAGTCTGTAGATAGCAAACATTACAGATATTTGCATTTCTAAATATTTAGCTTGCTTCCTAAAACTCATCAAACATTTGAGGACATACATAGCTATATGTTCCTCATATTAGCTGCCTTAATATGTCAAATTGTATAAATTCCAGCATCCTGGACATCCCTAAAGGGACGAGGTACTGTGATCAGTTACTGCTTATCCAGAGTTTCCTCAGAGCCTAAAGATGGCCTGATTTCTTGATAACCCTCAGCTCTCTAATCCCTCCCATACCTCTGAGAGGAAGGCCTGAGTGTGGCCCCATATATAGGACAAAATTCAGGGAGAGTGCAGCTGTCCAAGGACACACAGCAATTAAGGTCAGAGTTCACCTCACTGCACACAGGACTGATTGATTTTAGTGTCACAGTTCTTTACCCTTGAGCCTCACTCTGATTTCTTGATAACCTTCAGCTCTCTAATCCCTCCCATACCTCTGAGAGGAAGGCCTGAGTGTGGCCCCATATATAGGACAAAATTCAGGGAGAGTGCAGCTGTCCAAGGACACATGGCAATTAAGGTCAGAGTTCACCTCACTGCACTCAGGACTGATTGATTTTAGTGTCACAGTTCTTTACCCTTGAGCCTCACTGTTTCTGGACAAAGTGGATACAACACCACCTGGTAAGATGAGGATGTATATAAAACACAGAGCTTGGCATATAGTAGGTGCTTAATCAATAACATCCATGATCTTATAAAAGAAAAGTGAAAGCGTTAGTCCTCAGTTGTGTCCGACTCTGCGACCCCATGGACTGTAGCGCTCCAGGCTCCTCTGTCTATGAGATTCTCCAGGCAAGAATACTGGAGTGGGTTGCCATTTCCTTCTTCAGGGGATCTTCCTGACCCAGGAATTCAACCCAGGTCTCTGGCACTGTAGGCACTTTCTTTACCATCTAAGCCACTAGAGATGCCCTTGTTATCATAAGATCTGGTCATTCTAGTTCTGAAACTACATATTTATTTTTTAGGCAGTAAGAAGCCAAAGCAAAAGCACAACTGAAGCACCAAGGAGAGTCATACTCTGCTCCAAACAGCTGCCGTGCAAAAATCGACATAAAAAAATAGTAGAAACACCAAATTATGAATCTGTGTCCAATTATAAAAATAAACCCATCAGAAATAAGTTTGGGGAATTAGTTTTCAAAACACACAAGAGACCACAGGCATTTTCCTGCAGATCAGCTCTTTATAGAAGCTGGAAGCACTCTGAAAGGAGAGAGGACAGATTTCATCAGTGTCACTGTATTTGTTGAGGCTGGAGGGCTCCAGGCTGAGAAGGGAGTGTTTGCAGGGATTCCAGTGCCTGTTTAGGCACACAGGTGTCTAAAGATGGGAAGATTTCCCCAGTGATGAAGCTCTGGTCTGAACAGGACGGTCTGAGTGAGTAGGAAGGCCCTCTCAACCCAGGTGAGCTCTGCTGGGGGGTGGGTCTCCTTGCCACTCCACTCAGGCTGAGTTTCTTGGGCCTCCTGAGATCTGTTACCATCACAGGTTATTCTGAAGGGCTCACACCTGGGAGAGCTGGTCTTATAACCCAGGCACAGCAGGGAACCGATGAGTGTTTGCAGGGATTCCAGTGCCTGTTTAGGCACACAGGTGTCTAAAGATGGGAAGATTTCCCCAGTGATGAAGCTCTGGTCTGAACAGGACGGTCTGAGTGAGTAGGAAGGCCCTCTCAACCCAGGTGAGCTCTGTTGGGTGGTGGGTCTCCTTGCCACTCCACTCAGGCTGAGTTTCTTGGGCCTCCTGAGATCTGTTACCATCACAGTTTATTCTGAAGGGCTCACACCTGGGAGAGCTGGTCTTATAACCCAGGCACAGCAGGGAACCGACCTCTATCAGGGAAAACCACAGCCTTCCCTCTCGGTGACCTCAGAGTACACACAGCTCAGGCTTCTCTGCCATAGCTGGGACGACCAGCATCCTCCACAGGAGTTAAGACACTCAGCTGTCCAGGCCATGTCTGTGCACTTAAATCAGGATTTCTACGGTACAGCCGCGGTCCTGGGGTATTGTTACCATCTCCCAGGTGATTCCAATGAGCAGCTGAGGTTGAAAGGCCCCAAACTCCACAGTAATTCAGTTGTACTCAGTTTTGGAGGGAAAGTGACCCTGTCTGAGGTCTTCTGGCTCCAACATATCAGAGCTCATGTTAGTGGAACATGTATCACATGCCAGGGTCTGCTCTAAGCTCTTGACATGTGTCCCTCATTCAGTCCTTTCAGCTGCTCTGTGAGGACGGGGCTGCCACTGAGGGATGAGGACACTTAGGCCCAGAGTGGGGAGAGATTAGGCAGAGGTCCCAGCGCTGGGACGGGGCGGTGTTGAAAGGCCCCAAACTCCACAGTAATTCAGTTGTACTCAGTCTTAGAGGGAAAGTGACCCTGTCTGAGGTCTTCTGGCTCCAACATATCAGAGCTCATGTTAGTGGAACATGTATCACATGCCAGGGTCTGCTCTAAGCTCTTGACATGTGTCCCTCATTCAGTCCTTTCAGCTGCTCTGTGAGGACGGGGCTGCCACTGAGGAATGAGGACACTTAGGCCCAGAGTGGGGAGAGATTAGGCAGAGGTCCCAGCGCTGGGATGGGGTGGAGTTGGGATGAATTCCCAGGCAGGGGTTTGGCCCAGGCTCTCAGACACTGCACTGAGCTCAGGAACACCCTAACCGCCACCACCCCCTACCCGCCCAATCCAGAGCTTCCTAGGCCCTCTCCAGTCAATCACAGACCCCTGAAAGTTGTGTAATCACCATCATTTCGTAGATGGGGAAACTGAGGTCAACAGGGAACTGAGACGTGTCCAGGACCCCACAGCCTGGAAGGCCAGCACCATCGCTCCCTGAGGGGCTCTCCTTTCATCAGGTCATTCTGCCCTCAGGACACCCTGAAAAGGTTGTGTGATCATCTCTTTCTACAGGCGAGGAAGCGGGTGCCCAGTACAGGGAACTGTGCTGGTGATTTGGACAGAGCTCCTCAAATCCTCCTAATTCTCCTGAAAGACATGATGACCACCATCATGCAGATGAGGAAACTGGGGCCGAGAGAAATGAAGGGTCTGTCTCCTCTCACCCCTGACTGTGTCCTGGTATTTCCTGTCAAGTCTAAGCTTTCATGTCCATCAGCAGAGCAAGTGCCCACCTTCAGGAGCCCCCACATTGGCCACCACCCCCTCTTTTGCCTCAGATTCTTGACACCAACAACTACAGGGAGGAGTAGCCTCTGAGGACCCAGCCCTGGGGACCCTGGAACAACAAGAGAAGACCTGGACTCCCGACACCTGAGTCTAGAATAGGAACTCTTGCTCACATGGGCCCTGATTACCCTCTAGGGAACACCTCCCCCTCCTCATCCTCAGCCCACAGAACCAGGAATAGGTGTGCCTGGTGCTGCTGGGGTCGCAGTGGCCCCTCTGGGCTTTGTCCACACCACCCTTCCCGGACCTGCTCCACGGGGGCCTGGTGAAGGGGCAATATCACATCAATGGGGAGAAAAGCTCCTGATGCTTTTAAGAGTGTTGATCCCTGTCATTGTGGAAGTTTTCAGCACATCTTGTGACACTGAATGATCTGTCTCATCTGGGTTGTAAAACTGGACTTGCCTCCCTTACAGGGCCTTTTAAAATGTTTATCTCTAAAGAAAAGAATGAAATACTATTTTAAGAGGACAGGGCTGGAGTCTTCTCAACACTTTGATAAGCACAGTGGGGTGTGCAGAGAACAGGGCTGTGTGACTTTGAGTGCCTGGGATTCGATCTTGGCTCCTCTACCCGTTCACAAATCAGGTTCCCTCTCTGAGCTTCAGGGTCCTCATCTGTAAAAGTGGTAAACAGACAACCTTTCCTTCTGAACACTGTTTATAATGAGTAAATGCCTAAGGAGGATTCACCATCTGACAGGCTGCTCCTCCCCTCCCCTCCCTCCTTTCTCAACCAGGGAATCATCTGGGCAGGCGGCCTGGGGAAGAGAGCCCTGGGAGCCAGCAGATCTGAGAGATGGTGGAGCCTCTTACTAGCTGTATTGAGACTGAGCAGGGGACCCACCATCTGGGAAGTTTAGTAATATCTGAGAAATCAGGAAAAAACATCTTCCCTGCTGATGTCTAGACATTTGGGTAGATTATTTGCTACCAAGACTAGGAGGGAAATCAGGCAATATCATCACACAAATTAAAACCCACATACTGTCTGAACTAGCAATGCTGCTTCCAGTGGGTATTTCCTCTCTGAGCAGAGTGACACTTAGAAAACTTATCCACCTTAGCACTGTTTGAGTAGCCCAAGGTTTAGGAACAACTTAGTCTACATCAGCAGGAGACTGTGAGATAAATGATGCTGTCTCCATATGCTGAGTGTTAAGTAGTTGTTGAAAAACAGGGCAGCTCTAGGTGCTGATGTGGAATGAGGGATTTGGGATCATGCGAGTGAAAGTAGGGAGAGTTTTCTAGTCATCTCAGGCTCAGGGTCTGAACGTGAGGGACCTTCTGAACCTTGGGGAAAGCAATGAAAAGAGCCTGTTCCTTGGTTAATTCAAGGAGATTTTGGGTGGTGGTGATTTAGTCACTAAGTTGTGTCCAACTCTTGCGACTCGGACTATAGCCTGTTGGACTTCTCTGTCCATGGTTTCTCCAGCAAGAATACTGGAGTGGGTTGCCATTTCCTTCTTCAGGGGATCTTCCCCACCCAGGAATTGAATCTGGGTCTCCTGCATTGCAGGCAGATTCTTTATTGACTGAGCTCTGAGGGAAGCTCAAGGAGTTTTTATTCTGCAACTTCTATGCGCCAGGCCCTTCCACTAGTTCCAATGCCAGTGAAGGAAGGAGCCTTGCCTGGAGTCAGATTGAGTTCCTTTTTTTTTTTAATGGAAAAGAAAAAAATATATAAACATAGTGAGACATATTAACATTTATCTGAGAATATTTTATCAAATGCAGAAAAAATAAGAATAGGCATATCTTGATGGTATTAATAATTTAAATATAATTGAATTATATTTAATTAGTTTATATTCATCATATCCTACATAATATATTTAAAATTTTATATCTCATACATTGTTGTTAGATGTCCATAGGACATTTTTAAAAACTGGCAAAAAGATAAGCATTACTAAATCTCAAAAAGTAGAATTATTTTGTGTGTGTGTGATTCAGTTATACATATATACATATGTTATTTTTGAAATTATTTTCCATTATAAATTATTACAAGATATTGACTATAGTTCCCTGTCCTATATAGTGAAATTTTGTTGCTTATTGCATATCTATATCTTTAAACTAGATATCTAGCTTTCATTCTAGATATCTAGCATTTGACTTATTAATACTAAGTCAAAGAAGTAGAATCAAGATATCATATTTTTTTAGTTAGGTAAAAATTCAATAAGTTTTCTAAAATATATATGTTATATATAATTTATATATATGTATACAAAAGCTTTTCTACTACACTTGATAAAGGTTTGAGAAATGAACATCAACAAAAAGAAGAGATGGAGAAACTGGAAAACATAAACTAAATGAAATGGGAGTACTGAATATGAAATAGAAAAAGTGAAACAGACTAGATAAAAGTAAAAGATCTTCATACAGTCCAGTTGTTTTTAAACATAGCTGCTCATTAGAAACATATTGGAACTCTGGCCAAAAAAAAAAAAAAAAAAAAAAACAACCAATACCCTGGTATTTGTATTTGTATTCTGCAACTTCTATGCACTAGGCTCTTCCATGAAACAAGTTCCAATACTGGTGCAGGAAAGAGATTGGCCTTGATCAGATTGGGTTCTTGATGGATCCTTTCACTGACTATGTAACTGTGGTCTGGGCCCCTGTAACCTCTTGGCCTCAGGACCCCATCTGTATATAGGAGGTTGGGAGGATGATGCCTAAGGCCCATCCTGTGCTGAGAGTCAAAGATTCAGGGCCTTTGTCAGGAAAGTCTAAATGAGCACCTTTGCTGCCTCAATGGCACTGCTCCTAGGTCACCCACACAGAGAACTGCTTCCCTGAGGAGGGACATTTGGAGATGAACCAGCTCTGTTGGGAGCCTCTAGTGACTGTGTGAGTCAATCCCTGAATGACAGAAGGAAACACCCAACCTCTTGGCATTGTCTCTGAGCAGGGCCATAAAAATAAACATGGAAACTGCATCTCTTGGAATTTCTTCCGAATTTAGGAAATTCTGAATAGAAAATAAAGAAACACATCTCCCCTCCCTGCCCTGGATGGACTTCCCCTCTTCAGGAGGAAGCAGGCATAAGCTTCATGGAAGAGGAGCCCTTGCCTGCTTTGCTCACTGCTGCTTCCACAGCATCCAGAGCAGGGCCTGGCACACAGAGGTGCTCAATAAGTGCTGAATAAAGAGAAGACTCAGCCACACTGAAGGTGCACTCTCCAGAGATAAGAAGTGAGGCCTGGCCTGTCAAGGAGCAAGTCACTCAGACTTCCATTTCCCTTATCCCTGGAATCAAAGGACTGAATGTGATGGAAAAGTCAAGGACTGTGGAACCAGGTAGATGGGGGATCCAGACTTTTCCCACATTTGCCAGCTGTGGGGCCTTGAGCAAATAGCACAACCTCATGGCCTCAAATACTCTAATTTGTAGAAGGGAATAAAATCAGATCATGTCTAGATCACTGTTGCACCAGATTCCTTTTTTTGCTCAAAGAGTGAAGGATATTCTTGTTGACTTGTCAGAGACCAGGGGATGAAGGACACCCAGGCCATACTCACCACTCACAGTGAGATGAGTGCCTGGTCCAGACTTAAACTCCACATCACCCTGTTCTCCTCCCGGAACTTCACACAGTAGTAGACACCAGTGTCTGCTGGGGTGATGTTACTGATGCGGATGGAAAAGTCCATGTTGTTTCTCTTTGTGACATCTCCAACATGTGTTACTCGAGGGGAGACACCTCCTTTTTGACTGTAGATTAACTCCCGACCTGGCCCAGTTCCCCTGAACCACTTGATGGGCCCCACGGGGCTCAGGGAGGTCACGGTGCAGTGCAGAGTGGCCGTCTCTCCTGCTGCAACTGACACTGACCTCTCAGGCTGAATCACCTGCAGCTCACCCTCACCTGCCGCTCCTGGAGGAAGACACAAAGTAGTTATTTATTCATCCTCATGTGATCCTGTAGGTTTTCTCACATGTTTATTAACGATTAACAACAGCTTTCATTGTCTGAATGCACCATGAATGAGCCTTAAACTCAGCACACTGCATGTACATTGCATGAAGCTTGCACAACGAGCCTGTAATGTAAGAGGCTAATACAAGAGAGGAACCGAGGCACAGACATCAGTGATGTGGCAGAGACTGGAACTGAGTACTTGAGCCCTCTCTGGAAGTGTCATGATCGACCCAGTATTCCTGGGTGTTCACTGTGTCCTCAGGGAGTGCTGCACTTCTGTCCTTTGCATTAGGTGGGACCACATGACCTCTTATTTGGGCTCCAAAATCACTGTGGATGGTGACTGCAGCCATGAAATTAAAAGTCATTTGCTCCTTGGAAGGAAAGTTATGACCAACATAGACAGCATATTTAAAAGCAGAGACATTACTTTGCCAACAAAGGTCTGTCTAGTCAAGGCTACGGTTTTACCAATAGTCATGTATGGATGTGAGAGTTGGACTATAAAGAAAGCTGAGTGCCGAAGAATTGATGCTTTTGAACTGTGGTGTTGGAGAAGACTCTTGAGAGTCCCTTGGATGGCAAGGAGATCCAACCAGTCCATCCTAAAGGAGATCAGTCCTGGGTGTTCATTGGAGGGACTGATGTTGAAGCTGAAACTCCAATATTTTGGCCACCTAAGTGGAGAGCTGACATATTTGAAAAGACCCTGATGCTGGGAAAGATTGAGGGCAGTAGGAGAAGGGGACGACAGAGGATGAGATGGTTGGATGGCATCACTGACACAATGGACATGGGTTTGGGTGGACTCCGGGAGTTGGTGATGGACAGGGAGGCCTGCCGTGCTGCGGTTCATGGGGTCGCAAAGAGTTGGACACGACTGAGTGACTGAACTGAACTGAGCATGACCTCTTAGATCACTGAGTTATGAGGAGAAGTGATGCATGTATTTTGTATGTTAATCATTAAACTGCAAATGCCTTTATGGATCAACTTCACTCCTCCCCAGGGATCCACATACTCATGATGCAATTTGCTCCAACAGCCTGTATACTTGAGTGACAGTGATATTCAGAGCTTCCAGCACACAATGAACATTTAGTTTATGAAGAAAGTAAAGCATTGTTTCAACTCCCTGGGTTTTTTCCAAAGGCACAATGACAGTGTGTCACAATGACATATGTTATACTAGTTACCTAAGGATGCTGTAATAAATTAACAAAAATTTAGTGACTTAATGATAGTTTTATTATCTTATAATTCTGGATGTGAAAGGACCAAAAACAGTATTACTGGACTAAGATCAAGGAGTCAGCTGGGCTACATTTCTCTAGAGGCTCTTATCATTGCCTCTGCAAATTCTTGACACTGTCTACTTTCTTTTCAAGGTTTCTGTCTTCTTATTGTGCTTCCATTGCCACCTGTACTCTAACTTTGGATTTCTTGCCTCTTCTTATAAGATTATATTGGGCTCCCATTTATAAGCAAGGATACTCTCCCATAGCAAGAGCCTTAATCACTTTTGCAAAGTTTTTTTTTTCCAATGTAAAGTAAAACATTCACTAGTGAGTATTAGGACATGAATCTCTTTGGGGGGCTGTGTTTTGTTTACTTGATTTATAATTTGTTTTAATTGAAGTGTACTGATTTACAATGCTGTATTAATTTTGCAGTACAAAATGTGACTCAGTTATATATATTCTTTCTGTTATTGTTTAGCACAGGATACTGAATCTAGTTCTGTGTGCTGTACAGCAGGACCTTGTTCTTTATCCTTTCTGTATATAATAGCTTACCTAACCCCTACCCCATTTACCTTGACAACTGCAACTCTGTTCTCTATGTCCTTGAGTCTGTTTCTGTTTCATAGGTAGGTACGTTTGTCTCTCTCTCTTTTTCTTTTTTTAGGCCACATCATGTACCTTGAGGTTCTTTGGTCCCCTACCAGGAATCAACCCCAGGCCCTGCAATGGAATTATGAAGTCCTAACCAATGGACCATCAGGCAATTCCCTGGGTCATTTTTTGGATTCCACATACAAGTGATATCATATGGTATTTGTCTTTCTTGTTCCGACTTACTTCACTTAATATGATAATCACTAGTTTATCTATGCTGTTGCAAATGGCAATTTCTTCATTTTTTTACAGCTGAGTAGTATTCCATTGTGTGTATATATATATATATGTTCCACATCTTTTCATCCATTCACCTATTGATGGACATGTACTTTGTTTCCTTGTCTTAGCTATTGTGCATAGCACTGCTATGAACATAAGGATGTATATATCTTTTTGGAGAAAGAGATATATGCCCTGGGGTGGGATTGCTGGATCATATGGTAATTCTATTTTTAGTTTTACAAGGAGCTTCCATAATATTTTCCACAACAGTCACATCAATTTACATCCACACCAATAGTATTGGAGGGCTCCTCTTTTCTCCACATCCTCGCTAGCATTTGTTATTTGTACAACTTTAAATATATATATTTATTTTAAATGGAGGATAATTGCTTTACAATATTGTGATGGTTTTGCTATATATCAATATGAGTCATACAAAATTTAATGATGGCCATTCTGACCAGTGTGAAGTGGTGCCTCATTGTAGTTTTAATTTGCATTTCTCTAATAATTAGTAATGTTGGCATCTTTTCATATGCCTCGGTCATTTGTATTTCTTCTTTGGAAAAATGTCTACTTGGATCTTCTGCCTATTTTTCATTGGGTTGTTTGTTTTTTGTTATTTTTGAGTGGTATGAGCTGTTGTATATTTTGGAATTAAAGCCCTTGTCAGCTGCATCATTTGAAAATATTTTCTCCCTTTCTGTAGATTGTCTTTTCATTTTGTTTATGGTTTATGGAGATCCTCTGTCTGTGGCACATCAGAGCCCATGTTAATGGAACACGTATCACATGCCCAGCTCTGCTCTAAGCTCTTGACATGCGTCCCTTATTCAGTCCCTGCAGCTGCTTTGTGAGGGCGGGGCCGTCACTGGGCAGGGCCATCACTGGACGAGGACACTGAGCGCCAACTTGGGAGGGGCTCGTCAGAGGCCCTAGAGTTGGAATAGGAGCCCAGGCAGGGGCTCGGCTCAGGCTCTCAACTGCTGTGCACTGTGCTCAGGGACACCCTAACCCACTCCATCCAGGGCTTCTTAGCCCTCTCCAGTCATCACAGACTCCTGAAAGGTAGTGTGATTACCACCATTTCACAGATGGGGAAACTGAGGATTAGAGGCTCTGTGAGGACCACACAGCCTGGAAGGTCAGCACCATTGCTCCCTGAGGGGCTGCCTTGGCACTGGGTCATGTGCCCTCAGTACATTCTGCAAACATTACAGGTGAGAAATGGGGACACAGGGAACTGGGTCACAGCCTTGAAATAATACTCCATTTTGGGGGTCTCTACTCTGCACTGGTGATTTAGACAGAGCACCTCAGATACTTCCAACTCTCCTGAAAGGAGACAGTGATGATTACTATTTTATAGAAGAGAAAACTGAGGCTGAAAGAAATGAAGGGACTAAGTCTTCATCCTTCCCTCCACTGTGTCCCAATATTTCCTGTCAGCTCCAAGCTTTCATTTCCATCAGCAGAGCAAGCACCCACCTTCAGGAGCCCCCACAACAACTACCACTTCCCCCTTTTCTCTCAGATTCTTGACTTCAAGTGACTACAGGGAGGCGTGGCCTCTGAGGGCCCAGGCATAGAGACTCTGAAGCCTCAAGGGAAGACACAAGCTCCGACACCTGAGTCTAGAATAGGAACTCTTGCTCACATGGGGATCCCACCACCCTCTAGGGAACACCTCCCCCTCCTCATCCTCAGTCTGCAGAGCCAGGAATGGGCATGCCCAGTGCTGCTGGGATTGCAGTGGCCCCTCTGGGCTCTGTCCACACTAACCTTCCCAGACCTGCTCCACAGGAGCCTAGTGAAGGGGCAACATCACAGCAATGGAGGAAATCTCCTGATGCTGCTAAGTGTGCTGAGTGCTGCCATTTAGAAGGGGTTCAGCCCATCCCGTCAAGAGACACTGTAGTATCTGTCTGGTCCAGGTTGTAAAGGTAAACTTACCTCCCAGAGTGGACTTCTCTTTAGTGCCACTGCTGAAGAACAGATCAATACAAGGATTTCAGAGGACAGAGCTGGAGATTTCCCCGACACTTTGACAAGCACAATGGGGGTGTGCAGAGAGCAAGGCTGTGAGTAAAAGTGCCTGGGGTTCAATCTTGGCTCCCTTACATGCTCACTAAACAAGTCCCCTCTCTGAGCATCAGTGTCCTCATCTGTAAAAGGGAAAACAGACACCCTTCTTTCTGAACACTGGTTATAAGGAGTAAATGTCATGAGAAAGGTTCAGTATCTGACAAGCTGATGCTCTCTGGCCCCCTCGCCTCCCTCCTTTCTCATCCAGGGAATCATCTGGGCAGGCAGCCTGAAGAAGAGAATGATCCACCTTCTGGGAAGCCGCAGATCTGAGTGGTGGTGGAACCACTTACTACTTGTGACCGAGGTTGAGCAAGGGACCCACCATCTAGGAAGTTAAGTAATATCTGCAAATCAGGAAAAAAACCATCTTCCCTGCTGATGTCTGAAGGTTGAGGAGGCTCAGTTGCTACCATGACTAAGAGGGAAATTTAGCAATATCCACTCAGATAATCGTACACATATCCTCAGTCACCTACAAATTGACACTTGCTTTCTATCTTTACAGGGATTAAACTATGAGCCACTGTGGCTGCTGACCTTCAACACCTCCTGAAAAAGATCAGAAGTGAGGCACCTGTGATCTGGAAAAACCTGGCAGAACAGGCCTTCAGATACTTAGATATTTTCTGAAGATGATTTTATGAGCCCAATTCTTGCACCTCCTCATATCTAGAAAAGCACCAAAATCTTTCATGGTGACATCTGTTCCTTGTGACTAGCATAAACCTTCTGCAAAAAACGTGTGCTTGATTACATGTACTCCCTTCACCAAAAGCACATATATATTGCCCTCCCCCCAACTTCTTTGGAGCAATCTCTCAGAGCTATCTGAAATGATGTCTCTGAGGCTACAGTCCTCATTTTGCTCCAAATAATACTAAACCCACAACTCTCACATAGTACATTTTTTTTCAGTCGACAGCTGCAACCTAGCAAAGCTACTTCCAGTGGTTACCTCCCCTTTGAGGAGAGTGACAGATAGAAAGATTATTGACCTCAGCACTGTTTCAGTAGCCCAAGGTTAGGAACAACTTAGTGTCCATCAATAGGAGACTGTAAGATGAATGATGCTGTCTCCATATGCTGAGAGTTAGGTAGTTGTTGGAAAACAGGGCAGCTCTCAATGCTCATATGAAATGAGGGATTTGGAATCATGTGGCTGAAAGTAAGGAGTGGTTTCCAGTCACATCAGGCTCAGGGTCTGAATGTGTGTGGCTTCAGAAACTTTGGGAAAACCATGAAAAGAGCTTATTCCATGATTAATTCAAGGAATTTTCATTCTGCAAATCCTATGTGCCAGGTTCTTCCATGAATTGAGTTCCAGTGCCAGTGCAGGAAGAAGACTGGCTTTTAAATAGATTGGGTTCTGGAAGGATCCCCTCACTGACCATGTGACTGTGGTCAGGGCCCCTATACCTCTTGCTCTCAGGCCCCGATGTGTACGTGGGAGGTTGGGAGGATGGTGTCTAAAGGTCCTTCCTCTGCTGACAGCCCAGGATTCAGGAATTAGAAAGAGGATCCAGAGTTTTGGTCAGAACACTAAATGATCACCTTTGCAACCGCAGTGGGGCTGCGTCCCCACATGAATCTCTTCCTTGGGGAGGGACATTCTGAGATGACCCAGCTCTGCTGGCAGCCTTCAGTGACTGTGTGAGTCAATCCCTGAATCACAGGAGGGTCTTCTTAACAGATTCCCAGGAAACACCCAGCCTCTAGGCAGCTTCTCCAAGCAGGGCCATCAGAGTAAACACTGAGCCTGTGCTATACGAATTTCTTCTCAGTGTGATGCTTCTGAAGAGGAAATAGACAAAATTTTCACTTCTTGCCCTAGATGAATCTCTCTTCTTTCAGAGGAAATTCATGGAATAAGGGCTCTTTTCTGCTTTGTTCACTTCTGCTTCCATAGCATCTGGACAAGGCCCTGGCTCAAAATAGGTGTTCAGTATGTGTGAATAAAGAAAAGACTCAGCCACATTGAGGTGAGCATTCTATGGAGGCAGGAATGAGGTCTGGACAGTGACGGGGCAAGTCACTCAGACATTCATCTCCTTTATCCCTGGAACCAAAGGGCTGAATGGAGTGAAAAAGCCAAGGGCTGTGGAGCCAGGCAGACAGAGGACTCAGAATTTTCTCACTTTTACCAGCCATAGGGCCTTGAGCAAATAGCATGAACCCCACAGGCCTCAACTCTCCTGATCTATAGAAGAGAGTGAAATCTGATCATGACCCAGATCATGATATAAGCACCCACTGCTGTACATGATTGTGTTTTTTGGTTCAAAGGGTAGAAGGCATTCTTGTTAACATGTTATCAGAATCCAGGGGACAAAGGCTGTACTCACCACTCACAGTGAGATGAGTGCCTGGTCCAGACTTAAACTCCACATCACCCTGTTCTCCTCTCCGGAACTTCACACAGTAGTAATCACCAGTGTCTGCTGGGGTGATGTTACTGATGTGGATGGAAAAGTCCATGTTGTTTCTCTTTGTGGTATCTGAAGTAAGTGTTATTCTGTATAATGAGACTCCTCTTGGACTGTAGATTAATTCCCGACCTGGCCCAGTTCCTCTGAACCACATGATGGGCCCCACGGGGCTCGGGAGGTCACGGTGCAGTGCAGAGTGGCCGTCTCTCCTGCTGCAACAGACACTGACCTCTCAGGCTGAATCACCTGCAGCTCCCCCTCACCTGCCGCCCCTGGAGGAAGACACAAAGCAGTTATTATTTATTCATCCTCATGTGATCCTGTAGGTTTTCTCCACTATTTATCAACAACAGCTTTCATTAACTTTGTATTCCATGATCCAGCCTTGAACTCAGCCTTTTGCATGTATGTTGCATATACATTGCATGTAACCTGCACAATCAGCCTGTTATAAGAGATCCTTATACAAGAGAGGAACCGAGGCACAGAGAGGTCAGTGATGTGGCAGAGACTGCATTTGTGCATTAAGCCCTCTCTGGAAGTGTCGTGCTCCACCAAATATTTCTATCTGTTCACTGTGTGTTCTCAGAGAGTGATGCATTTCTATCCTTTGCATTAGGTGAGACCACATGACCTCTTAGATCACTGAGTTGTAAGGAGAAGTGATGGATGTATTTGGCATGTTTTTCATTTAACTGTAGAAACCTTTATGAACCAATGACCCCCTTCCCCAGAAATACACATTCTCATGCTGGGCTTAGCTCCAACGACCTGGATACTTGAGTGACAGTGATATGCAGAGCTCCCAACACACAATGAACTTGCAGTTTAAGAAGAAAGTAAAACATTGATCCAGGTGCTTGGAATTTTTTTCCAGTGACATGGTCATGTTATATTAGTTACCTAAGGATCTAAGAGAAATTATCAAACATTTAGTGGTTTAAAATGACAATCTCATTATAATGCTGGATGTCAAAGTACCAAAGATTGTATTATTGGACTAAAATCAAGGAGTCAGTGGGCTACATTTCTCCTGGAGGCTGTGATCATTGCCTCTCCAAATTCTTGAGACTGTCTACACTCCTTTTCTCATGGTTTCTATCTTCTTATGACTCCAGTCTTGCTTCCATTGTCACTTGTGCTTCTCTAACTTTGGCTTTCCTGCCTCCTTTTTATAAGGGTGTATTGGTCCACATGATAATCTAGGTTATTCTCCCCATAGCAAGAGACAATCACTTTTACAAAATCTCTTTGGCCATGTAAAACAAAATATTCACAGATGAGTATTAGGACATGGATCTCTTTAGGGGTGTTTTTGAAAATTGATTTACTTGATGTAAAACTTTTTTATTGAACAATAGTTGATTTACAATGTTGTGTTAATTTCAGCTGTACAGCACAGTGATTCAGATTTATACATGTATATGCATATGCATATTCATTTTTAATATATTATTTTCCATTATAGTTTATCATAAGTTACTGAATATAGTTCTCTATGCTATTCAGTAGGACCGTGTTGTTTATCTATCACATATACAATAGCTTACATCTGCTAACGCCAACCTTCCACTTTGTCCCTCCACCTACCGTCTCCCCCTTAGCAACCGCGAGTGTTTCTGTTTCATAGACAGGTTTGTGTCATATTTTAAGACGCCTCATTTAAGTGATATCATATGGTATTTGTCTTTCTCTTTTTTTTACTTCACTTAGTATGATAATCTCTAGCTTCATCCATGTTGCTGCAAATGGCATTATTTCGTTCTTTTTTAGAGCTGAGTTGTATTTCATTGTGTACCACTTCTTTATCCATTTGTTTGTTGATGGACATTTGGATTGTTTCCAAGTCTTGGTTACAATGAATTGTGCTGCTATGAACATAAAGGTAAATGTACCTTCTTGGAATAGAGTTTTATCTGGATATATGCTCTGAAGTGGGATTGGTGGATCATATGCAATTCTTTTTTTTTATTTTTCTGAGGAACCTCCATACTGTTTTGCATAGTGGCTATATCAACTTACTAATATATTCCCATCAACAGTGTAGGAGGGTTCCCTTTTCTCTACATCCTCTCCAACATTTGGTATTTTTAGAGTTTTCAATGATGGTCGTTCTGACTGGTGTGAAGTGGTACATCATTGTAGTTTTAATTTGTATTTCTTTAATAATTGAGGCTCCCCTGGTGGCTCAGACTGTAAGGAATCCTCCTGGATTGCAGAGACCTGGGTTTGATTCCTGGGTTGGGAAGATTCCCTGGAAAAGGAATGCCTACCCACTCTAGAATTCTTGTGTGGAGAATCCATGGCCAGGGGGACTCCGTGGGCTATAATCCATGGAGTTGCAAAGAGTCAGACATGGCTGAGTGACTAACACTTTCACTTTTCTCTAATAATTAGTGATCTTGAGCACCTTTTCATGTATCTGTAGGCCATTTGAATTTCCTCTTTGGAGAAATGTCTATTACATCTTCTGCACATTTTTAAGTTGGATATTTTCATTTATTGTTGTTGAGTTGTATGAGCTGTTTGTATATTCTTGGACATTAAGCCCTTGTAAGTCAAATCCTTTTTGATCATTTTCTCCTATTCTATAAGTTGTCATTTTGTTTTATGTATTTTTTTTTTTTTATGCAAAAGCTTGTAAGTTTCAGTCTCATTTGCTCATTTTTGTTTTTTATTTCTATTGTCTTAAGGAATTGAACTAAGAAAACATTGGGACTATTTATGTCAGAAGCTATTTTGCCTATGATCCTTTCTAGGAGCTTTATGTTGTTATTTCTTATGCTTAAGTGTTTAAGACATTTTGAGTTTATTTTTGAGTGTCATGAGAGAGTGTATTCTAACTTCATTGATTTATATGCAACTGTCCAACTTTACCAACACCATTTGCTGAAAGACTTTTTCCCATTGTATATTCTTAACCTCTTTGTCAAAGATTAATTAACTATAGGTGTGTGGGTTAATTTCTGAGCTCCCTATTCTGTTCCATTGATTCATATCTTTGTTTCTGTGCTAATACTATTGAACTCATTCATGTTTCTGTGCTAAATACCAACGAAGCAGAAGTAGATGTTAAATACCAACGAAGCAGAAGTAGATGTTTTTCTGGAATTCCCTTACTTCCTCCATGATCCAACTAATGTTGGCAATTTTCTCTCTGGTTCCTCTGCCTCTTTAAAACCCAGCTTGTACATCTGGAAGTTCTCAGTTCAGGTACTGCTGAAGCCTAGCTTGAAGGATTGGAGTATTACTTTGCTAGCATGTGAAATGAGCATATTATATGGTACTTTGAACATTCTCTGGCATTGCCTTTCTTTGGGATTGGAATGAAAACATCTTTTCCAGTCCTGTGGCCACTGCTGAGTTTTCCAAATTTGCTGGCATAATGAACAGAGCACTTTCACAGCATCATCTTTTAGGATTTTAAATAGCTCAGGTGGAATTCTGTCACCTCCACTAGCTTTGTCGGTAGTAATGCCTCCTAAGGCCCACTTGACTTCAGACTCCAAGATGTCTGGCTCTAGGTGAGTGACCATACCATCATGGTTATCCGGGTCATTAAGAGCTTTTTTTGTAAAGTTCCTGTGTATATTCTTGCCACCTCTTCTTAATCTCTTCTGCCCCTGTTAACTCTTTACCATTTCTGTCCTTTAACATGCCCAAACTTGCATGAAATGTTTCCTTAATATCTCCAATTTTCTTGAAGAGATCTCTAGCCTTTCTCATTCTATTGCTTTCCTCTATTTCTTTGCAATGTTCATTGAAGAAGGCCTTCTTATCTCTCCTTGCTATTCTCTGAAACTCTGCATTCAGTTGAGTATATCTTGCATTTCTCCCTCGCCTTTCACGTCCCTTCTTTCCTCAGCTATTTGTAAAGCCTCCTCAGACAACCACTTTACCTTCTTGCACTTCTTTTTCTTGGGAATAGTTTTGGTCACCACCTCCTGTACAATGTTACAAACCTCCATACATAATTCTTCAGGCATTCTGTTTGCCAGATAAAATCCCTTGAATCTGTTTGTCACTTCCATTGTTTAATCATAAGGGATTTGATTATATCATACCTGAATGGTCCAGTGATTTTCCCCACTTTCTTCAAGTTAAGCCTGAATTTTGCAATAAGGAGTTCATGATCTGAGCCACAGTTAGCTCCAGCTCTTGTTTTTGCTGATTGCATAGAACTTCTCCATCTTCGGCTGCAAAGAATATAACCAATCTGATTTCGATATTGACCATCTGGTGGTGTCCATGTGTAGAGTCGCTCTTGTGGTGTTGGAATAGGTTGTTTACTATGACCAGTGTGTTCTCTTGACAAAACTCTGTTAGCATTTGCCCTGATTCATTTTGTACTCTAAGGTCAAACTTGCCTGTTACTCTGAATATCTCTTGATTTCCTACTTTTGCATTCCAATCCCCTATAAGAAAAAGACTTTTTTTTTTTTTTTTGGTGTTGGTTATAGAAGGTGCTGTAGATCTTCACAGAACCAGTCAACTTCAGCTGCTACAGCATCAGTGGCTGGGGCATACACCTGGATACTGTGATGTTAAATGGTTTGCCTTGGAAAGGAACTTGAGATAATTCTGTGATTTTTGAGATTGCACCCAAGTCAAGGCTGTATATTGTCACCCTGCTTATTTAACTTATATGCAGAGTACATCATGAGAAACGCTGGGCTGGGGGAAGCAGAAGCTGGAATCAAGATTGCCAGGAGAAATATCAATAACCTCAGATATGCAGATGACACCACCCTTATGGCAGGAAGTGAAGAAGAACTAACGAACCTCTTGATGAAAGTGAAAAAGGAGAGTGAAAAAGTTGACTTAAAGCTCAACATTCAGAAAACTAAGATCATGGCATGCGGTCCCATCACTTCATGGCAAATAGATGGGAAGACAGTGGAAACAGTGGCTGACTTTATTTTTCTGGACTCTGAGACTGCTGCAGATGGTGATTGCAGCAATGAAATTAAAAGACACTTACTCCTTGGCAGGAAAGTTATGACCAACCTAGATAGCATATTCAAAAGCAGAGACATTACTTTGCCAACAAAGTTCCATCTAGTCAAGGCTATGGTTTTTCCAGTGGTCATGTATGGATGTGAGAGTTGGACTATAAAGAAAGCTGAGCGCCGAAGAATTGATGCTTTTGAACGGTGGTGTTGGAGAAGACTCTTGAGAGTCCCTTGGATGGCAAGGAGATCCAACCAGTCCATTCTAAAGGAGATCAGTCCTGATTGTTCACTGGAAGGACTGATGTTGAAGCTGAAACTCCACTACTTTGTCACCTGATGTGGAGAGCTGACTCATTTGAAAAGACCATGATGCTGGGAAAGATTGAGGGCAGGAGGAGAAGGGAACAACAGAGTGAGATGGTTGGATGGTATTACCGACATGGGTGATGGACATGGGTTTGGGTGGACTCTGGGAGTTGGTGATGGACAGGGAGGCCTGGCATGCTGCGGTTCATGGGGTCGCTGAGTCTGACACGACTGAGCGACTAAACTGAGCTGAATTGAATGGCATTTCAGACTCTTGTTGACTATGAGGGATTCTCCATTTCTTTTAAGTGAGAGATACAATGGTCATCTGAATTAAATTTGCCAATTCCCATCCATTTTAGTTCACTGATTCCTAAGATGCTGATGTTCACTCTTGCCATCTCCTGCTTGACCTCATCCAGTTTACCTTGATTCATGGACCTAGCATTCGAGGTTTCTATGCAGTAGTATTCTTTATAGCATCAAACTTTACTTTCACCACCAGCTGCTGCTGCTTAGTCACTTCAGTCATGTCTGATTATTTGCGATCCTATGGACTGTAGCCTGCCAGGCTCCTCTGTCCATGGGATTTTCCAGGCAAGAATACTGCAGTGGGTTGCCATGCCCTCCTCCAAGGGATCTTCCTGACCCAGGGATCCAAAACATGTCTCCTGTGGTTCCTGCATTGCAGCCAGATTCTTCACCGCTGAGCCACTGGGAAAGCCCTTCACCATCAGACACATCCACAACTGAGCATCGTTTCCACTTTGACCCAGTTACTTCATTCTTTCTGGAGCTATTAGTAATTGCCCTCTACTCTTTCCCCGTAGAATACTGAACACTTTTCAATTTGGGAGGGTTCATCCTTACTTTCTTACTCAGATTTATTTCTAAGTATTTTATTTTAGGGGTTGTAATTTTTTAAAGGTATTCTTTTTTTTTTAACATTCCTTTTCTGATATTTTGTTGTTAGTATAAGGAAATGCAACCAATTTCTCTGCATTAATCTTCTATCCTGCTAAATTGCAGAATTTGTTGATCAGTTCTGTATGTTTTGTGTGAAGTCTTTAAGATTTTCTGTATACGGTATCATGCCATCTGCATGTATTGACATTTCACCTCTTCTTTTCCAATTTGGATACCTTTTATTTCTTGCTTGATTTCTGTGGCTCGGACTTCCAAAAGTATGCTGAATAGAAGAGGTGAGAGTAAGTATCCTTGTCTTGTTCTTGATTTTAGTGGAAAACCTTTTAACTTTTCATCATTGAATATTATATTAGCTGTGGGTTTGTCATAAATAGCTTTTATTATATTCAGATATGTTCCCTGTATATCCACTTTGGTTAGTTTTTATCATGAATGGATGTTGAATTTTGTGAAATGCTTTTTCTGCATCTATTGAAGTGATTGCATGGTTTTGTCTATTACTTTGTTTATGAAGTCTATCACACTGATTGATTTGCATATGTTGAACTGTACTTGTGAACTTGACATGAATCCAGCTTGGTTGTGGTGTATGATCTTGTTTGTGTGTTAGATTTGGCTTGCTAATATTTTGTTGAGAGTTTTTACATCTATTTTCATCAAAAAAATGGGCTGTAATTTTCTTTTTGGTGGTATCTGTATCTGGTTATATGTATCTGTATCAGAGTGATGGTGCCTTCATAGAATGCCCTTAGGAGGGCTCTTTCCTCTTTAATTTTTTGGAAGAGTTTGAGAAGAATTAATGTAAGTTCTTCTACATATGTTTGGTAGAATTTGCCTGTGAAGCCATCTGGTTCCAGACTTTTGTTTATAAGGATTTTTTTTTTCTTGATTACAGATTCTATGTCACCTCTAGTAACAGGTCTGTTCAAATTGTCAATTTCTTCTTGATTCATTTTTGGTGGGTATATGTTTCTAGAAACTTGTCTGTTTCTTTTTTGTTAAATTTTTTGGCATATAATTGTTCATAGTATTCTCTTATGGGTTTTTGCATTTCTAAGGTATTGGATATTATGTCTCCATTTTCATTTCTTATTTTGTTTATTTGGGTTCTCCCTCTTTTCTTCTTGGTGATTCTGGCCCGAGTTTATCAATCTTGTTTACCCTTTCAAAGAACCGGTTCTTGGTTTTATTGATTTTTTTTTCTCCTTTTTTGAAAAATCTCTATTTTATTTATTTCCTCTCTGATCTTTATTATCTCCTCCCTTTAGGTTTTGTTTGTTCTTCTTTTGGGGACAAACTGACCTTAGGTTTTGTTTGTTCTTCTTTT
Organism: Aepyceros melampus; assembly: GCA_006408695.1. Taxonomy (NCBI): domain Eukaryota; kingdom Metazoa; phylum Chordata; class Mammalia; order Artiodactyla; family Bovidae; genus Aepyceros; species Aepyceros melampus. The sequence continues at coordinate 30,730 of SJXQ01010897.1, read as the reverse complement.
TCCAGTTCTCTTAAGTGGTAGGTCAGGTTGTTTATCTGAGATTTTTCTTTCTTTCTTTTTTTCTTTTGATGAAACTCTGTATTGCTGTGAACTTCCCTCTCAGGACGGCATTTGCTGCACCCCACAGATTTTGTGTGGTTGTGTTCTTATTGTTATTTGTCTCAAGGTGTTTTTTGATTTCATCACTTACCCAATTGGTTTGTTAGTATCATGTAGTTTGCTCTCCATGTAATTGTTCTCATTTCTTTTTCTGTGGTTCATTTCTAGTTTTATGCTGTTGTCAGAAAAGATGCAGGAGATGATCTCTGTACTCTTAAATTTGTTGAGACCTGTTTCGTGTCCCAGTATATGATCAGTCCAAGAAAATGTTTCATATACACTTGAAACAAATGTTTTCTGTTTTTTTTTTTAATTTTTTATAATGTCCTGAAAATATCAGTGAAGTCTAACTGTTCTATTATATCATTTAGGATCTCTGCTGCCTTATTGATTTTCTGTCTACATCAGATGTGAGTGGGGTGCTAACGTAGCCTATGATTATTTTATTCCTATCAACTTCTCCCTTTATTTCTGTTAGTATGTGTTTTGTGTATTTCAGTGCTCCTATATTAGGTGCATATACTTTGATGAGTATTAAAACCTATTCTTATATTGATTCTTTTATCAACGTATAGTGGCCTTGTCATTTATCTTTATGGCTTTTGTTTTAAAGTCTATTTTGTCTGATATGAGTATTTTGACCTCTGCTTTCTTGCCATTTCTGTTTGCATGAAATATCTTTTTCCATCCCCTTACTCTCAACCTATGTGTGTCCTTTGCCCTTAAGTGAATCTCCTGAAGGCAGCATACTGTAGGCTCTTACTTTTCTAAATCCAATATGCCACTCTGTGTCTTTTGATTGCAGCATTCATTCCACCGATATTTAAATTAATTATTGATAAATATGTATTTATTATCACTTTATGCCTTGTTTTCCCCTCGATTTTATATTTCTATATTGTCTCTTTCTTTTTCCTTTTGTGGTTTGATGATTTTCTTTTATATTATATTCATGTTTTTGGTTTTCGTGAATCTATGGTATGTTTTTGATATGTGGTTACCATGTTTCTCAAGTATGTTAACCCCATTGTCATATAGGTTCAAACATTTTCTAGGAAATTTTTTAAAGGTGAATTTTCCTACTCTTCTTCCCTACATTTCATCAATATGATTCTGATGTCCCCTTTTACATCTTCATATTAATCCTTTTGCTGTTCACTGTATTTATCATCACTTTCATAGAATTTTTATTTTAAAATATGTGTATTAGCTTATTTAGGTGATTTGCTTTTCAATTGTGATTTTCTCTTTCCTATATGTTCGTACTCCTTTTCTAGATAGTGAAGTCTTTTCAATGTTTCTTTTAGAATAGGCTTAGTATTATGTTTGCTTTTAACTTTGCTTGTCTGAAAAGTTCTTTATCGCTCCTTCTACTCTAAATGAATATCTTGCTGAGTAGAAGATCTTAGGTTGCAGATTTTTCCCTTTTAGGACTTTGAATCAATGTCTTGCCACCTCCTCTGGCCTGCAATCTTTCTGTAGAGAAATCTGCTGGTAGCCTTTTGAGGGTTCCCTTGTAATTAACTCTTTGTTTATCTCTTGCTATCTTTTAGAATTCTCTAACTTTTGCCATTTTTTATTTTAATATGCCTTGGTATAGATCTGTTTGGGTTTATGGTATTTGGGACCCTTTGAGCTTCAGGTTCCTGAATACCAGTTTCCTTCTTTAGATTTGGGACATTTCTAGCCATAATTTCTTCAAATTTTTGACTCTCTTTTCTCTTTCTTTCTTTCTGGAATCCCTATTATGTGTAGGTTTTCAAGCTTTTTGTTATTCCATAAGTCTCTTTTATATATATATATTTTATTGCTTTTATTGCTTTGGTTTCCTTTTGCTTGAATGTCTGTCTACTGTCCTGATGCAGTGGTTTTCATTACTCTATCTTCCAGATTGCTTTTTTGTTCTTCAGCATATTTTTTCTGGTATTCATTGCCTTTAGTCCACTTTTCATCTCAGCAAATGATTTTTCTAGTTCTTTTTTTTCTTTTACAATATTCTGCATTTCTGTTGATAACCTGCTTAATTCTTTTAGTATTTTCATTATTTCCTTTTTAAAATTAAATTAAATTTTTTTTTTTTTTTTACTTTACAATACTGTATTGGTTTTGCCATACATCAACATGAGTGCTCTGTTCTGGAAGTTTTGGCCACAGCAATCAGAGCAGAAAAAGAAATAAAAGGAATCCAAACTGGAAAAGAAAAAGTAAAACTCTCACTGTTTGCATTATTTCTTTTTTCAAATCAGTGTCTATTAGTCTAAAAAAGTCTGTGTCATTGCTTTTTCTTTCAGGGGAATTCTCTTGGTCTTTTAACTGGAATTGATTCATTTGCTTCTTCATTTTACCTATACTTTTCTTATTCTGTGAGTTTAGAAGAAAAGATATCTACTGTGGTCTTGGAGGACTATTTATTGTGGGAACACCCCTGTGTAGTTTGTGTGGGTTTAATATATTTGGGACAGAGGCTATTTTTAGTGTGGATGCCTGCCACCTCTTTTCTCAGTGTATGTTCACCTTTATTCCCTCGATGGGAGTGTGCAGATGTGGTGGCTGGTGCCTAGTTCTTGGTTCGTGGCAGTGGTGGTCACCCACACATGCCTTTGGAGCTCATCATGGGAGTGGACATAGCTCTGGACCATTCCTGTAGCCCCAGGGCACAACAGTGCCCTCCTGAGTGCAACTGCTCCTCAACACTGCTCCTAAATAAGGGGTTGGCAGGAGTGACTGGTGATACCTCCTGGAGCTGTGTAGGCAGTATCTTGCCACCTGAGAGCAGAGAAAAAGGCTGCAATGGTGGGTCCTACCCCTCCCTTTACATCCCCAAAACAATATACCCTCAGTTCAGTTCAGTCGCTCAGTTGTGTCTGACTGTTTGTGAGCCCATGAATTGCAGCACACCAGGCCTCCCTGTCCATCACGAACTCCCAGAATTCACTCAAACTCACGTCCATTGAGTTAGTGATGCCACCCAGCTATCTCATCCTCTGTCATCCCCTTCTCCTCCTGCCCCCAATCTCTCCCAGCATCATAGTGTTTTCTAATGAGTCAACGCTTCACATGAGGTGGCCAAAGTACTGGAGTTTCAGCTTTAGCATCATTCCTTCCAAAGAACACCCAGGACTGATCTTCAGAATGGATTGGTTAGATCTCCTTGCAGTCCAAGGGACTCTCAAGAGTCTTCTCCAACACCACCGTTCAAAAGCATCAATTCTTCGGTGCTCAGCTTTCTTCACAGTCCAACTCTCACATCCATACATGACCACAGGAAAAACCATAGCCTTGACTAGATGGACCTTTGTTGGCAAAGTAACGTCTCTGCTTTTGAATATGCTGTCTAGGTTGGTCATAACTTTCCTTCCAAGGAGTAAGCGTCTTTTAATTTCATGGCTGCAATCACCATCTGCAGTGATTTTGGAGCCCAAAAAAGTAAAGTCAGCCACTATTTCCACTGTTTCTCCATCTATTTCCCATGAAGTGATGGGACCAGATGCCATGACCTTAGTTTTCCGAATGTTGAGCTTTAAGCCAACTTTTTCACTCTCCTCTTTCACTTTCAACAAGAGGCTTTTTAGTTCTTCTTCACTTTCTGTCTAATGAGTCAACGCTTCACATGAGGTGGCCAAAGTACTGGAGTTTCAGCTTTAGCATCATTCCTTCCAAAGAACACCCAGGACTGATCTTCAGAATGGATTGGTTAGATCTCCTTGCAGTCCAAGGGACTCTCAAGAGTCTTCTCCAACACCACCGTTCAAAAGCATCAATTCTTCGGTGCTCAGCTTTCTTCACAGTCCAACTCTCACATCCATACATGACCACAGGAAAAACCATAGCCTTGACTAGATGGACCTTTGTTGGCAAAGTAACGTCTCTGCTTTTGAATATGCTGTCTAGGTTGGTCATAACTTTCCTTCCAAGGAGTAAGCGTCTTTTAATTTCATGGCTGCAATCACCATCTGCAGTGATTTTGGAGCCCAAAAAAGTAAAGTCAGCCACTATTTCCACTGTTTCTCCATCTATTTCCCATGAAGTGATGGGACCAGATGCCATGACCTTAGTTTTCCGAATGTTGAGCTTTAAGCCAACTTTTTCACTCTCCTCTTTCACTTTCAACAAGAGGCTTTTTAGTTCTTCTTCACTTCTGCCATAAGAGTGGTGTCATCTGCATATCTGAGGTTATTGATATTTCTCCCGGTGATCTTGATTCTAGCTTGTGCTTCATCCAGCCCAGTGTTTCTCATGATGTACTCTGCATATAAGTTAAATAAGCAGGGTGACAATATACAGCCTTGACGTACTCCTTTTCTGATTTGGAACCAGTCTGTTGTTCCCAGGTGAGGTCATATCAGGCTCCTGCACCTTCAGGCTATTTCCACACAATCCTTTTCCAGGGTCTGATCTCTGAATCCTGAGCTACAAGCACCTAGCTCCCACTCAATGGCCCCATGATTTTCTCAGGCTGGGGAATGCTGATCAATGGCACTGATAATCTGTGCAAGTCTCTCTCTGGTCTAGCTACTGCGAACCAGGTGTTGTATTCTCCTCTGAGACTCTGAAGCTCCCCCTCTGTCCCAGCTTATATCCCTACTGGTGAGGAGACTTCCTAGGGTGCAGGAACCTGTCTCTTTCACAATTCCCCCCAAGGTGTGCAGGTCCCCTCTTGATTCCTGTCTTACTTTCTTCTTTTTTCCTTTTTCCTTTAGTTCTATCCAGTTGCTTGGAGATTTTCTTGCCATTTCAAAGTCTAAGTGCTGCCGGTGCTCAGTAAATATCATTGAAAATTGTTCTGTATGTAAATGTATTTTTGAAGTATTTGTGGGAGAATGTGAGCTTCTCCTACTTCACAATTTTGATTGCTCCTCCTATGTTGGAGGATTATTTTCTATCACACATATTTGTCCTGACAGTTACAGAAACCAGTTGCCATAACAAAAATCTATGTATGTGTCATTGTCACGCAGGATGAATGATGAGGCAAATTAATGGAATCTGAATGAGGGTTATTCAAGCAGCTCACCAGTCAAACAGTTTGAAAAATTAAACTAAATCAATAACAGAAACAGAAATAAAATACTCACCAATACATAAAAATCAAACAACATTCTCTTAAAAAATCAGTAGGTAAAAGATGAAATCACCAGGGGAATTAGAGAATGCCTGGAGCAAATGAAAGCATAAACACATAAGATAAATACATGTGAGATGCACAGAAAGCAACTGTAAAGGGAAATCCTACCATTCAGCAACAAAATAACAAACAACTCAACTTAAAAATGATCAAAAGAATTGAACAAGCATTTCTCCAAAGAAGATATATAGACAATCAATAAGCATATAAAACAGTGCTCAACATCACTACTAACTGGAAAATGCAACTTAAAACCACAATGAGATAGCCCTACATATCCTCTAGGATAGCTATTATCAAAACAAAACAAAACAAAACTGAAAATAAGAGTCATCTAAGATGTTGAGGTATTGAAACCCTTGTGCATTGCTGATAGGAGTACAAAAATGGTGGTCTCTGTGGAGAAGGAAATGGTAACCCACTCCAGAATTCTTGTCTGGAGAATCCCATGGACAGAGAAGCCTGGCAGGCTACAGTCTGTGGGGTTGAAAGTGTTGGACGTGACTTAGCAACTAAACTATTTTACTACTGCTGTAGAAAACATCAGTGTTTTTTTTAAAAAAAAAACTTTTAATTCTTTGTTAGTTTTTTTAAGTTAAACATAGAATTTACCATCTGATCTGATAATTCCCTCTTAGTTATACATCCCAAATATTTAAACCAGGAATTCAAGAACACACTTGTTTATCAACATTCATAGCACCATTATTCACAATACCAAAAGGCAGCAGAAAAACCCAAAATGTCATCAACAGAAGAATGGATAAAGAAAAACTATATATCAAGAAAAATATGTATATATAAAGAATTACTACTCAGCCTTTAAAAAGTATGAAATTTTGTCACTTACAGTAACATGGATGGACTGAAAAGACATTATTAAGTAAGTCAAACAAAGATGAAAAGATAAATACTGTATGATATCACTTACAGGTAGCATCTAAGGAATACAACAAACTAGTTAATTTAACAGCAATGAAACATAACACTCAAAGATAGAGAACAAACTATGATTACCAGTGGAAACAGAAAAGGTGGGAGGGTGACTATAGCTCAGGGATTAAGAGATATTGTACAACACCAGGAATACAGCCAATAGTTTATAACTATAAATGAAATATAGCCTTTAAAAAGTGTGACTCATTATATTGTACAACTGTAACTTATATAATAGTTTATAGCACTTACACTTTGATTTTTAAAAAAGGTAGTAGAAATAATCTAAAATTCTATCAATAGATGAATGGGTAAATAAAATGTGATATATATATATATATATATATATATATATATATTTATTTACATACATACAATAGAATATATATAAGTCCTAAAAAGCAATGACTGTCTGACACCTTCTACAGCATGGATGAACATTAAAAATATGCTTGGTGAAATAAGCCAGATAAAAAAGGACAAATAAATGATTTCACTTATATGAAATACATAGAATAGGCAAATTCACAGAGAAAAAGTAGAATAGATGTTACCAGGGAGGCAGAGAAGGAGTTATAATTTAATGAATAGAGTTCCTGTTACAGAGGCTAAAAAAGTTCTGGAAATGCAGACTGGTGAGGCCTTCACAACATTGTGAAGATACTTAACTGCTGCTTTGTGTCCTTGAAAATAGTGAAACTGGTAAATTTTGTGATATGTGTATTTTACTGCAATAAAAATGAAACAAGGTGACTGTCCCACGTAGAGCCTTTGAACTGAACTCCATGACTCAAGGAAAAACAAAATGTCTGGTTCTAACTGTTAATACATTTGAGGAACCTATAGATGAACTGGGAGAGAGAACTATAGGGGCAAGAAAGCAAGGAAACAATAAACTCCAAATAGTGTTTTGAAAAGAACTGTGGGTGGTTTTAATACATTTGAACAATGAGTTATGAGTTGAAGGGACATGAGTCACCATTGGGCCAATTATTTAACTACAGGTACAAATTTCATTCCAGTACTCTTGCCTGGAGAATCCCATGGAGGGAGGAGCCTGGTAGGCTACTAGTCCATGGGGTTGCAAAGAGTCGGACATGACTGAGCGACTTCACTTGACTTGACAAATTTTCCAGGTTAATTCATTGCCTCACTGACTATCTAGTTTCAGGAGATACAGAGAAGTACAAACACATTCTTTCTTTTATGAAATATCCTATTAAACATGCATGAGCCTAATTGCTGGGATGTAAATCAAAAGAACAAGTTGTTTTGATGCCGCAAACAAATCCTGTTTGTTTGCTTTTTCTATTTCTTCCCTACTTCTTAGAGAGAACATGTGTGGTTCACCTTAGCATAGTGTGAGCTGATAAATCCACCCACTAAGCACTATTTGGGGCTTCCCTTGTAGCTCAATTGGTAAAGAATCTGCCTGCAATGCAGGAGACCTGGGTTGGGAAGATTCCCCAAAGAAGGGAAAGGCTACCCACTCCAGTGTTTGGCCTGGAGAACTCCATGGACTGTATAGTCCATGGGGTTGCAAAGAGTCGGACACAATTGAGTGACTTTTGCTTGAGCACTATTTGTAACCAATTATGCCTCCTAACAAGAGTGCATCCTATTACAGAGAAGGTCCTGTGATGTGTCAACATCATCAAATGGTTTAGTTTTTAAAGCCTGAAAAAAAAAAGACTGAGGTTGGGGAAGGTGAACTGCTAAGACAAAAGCGGGAGGAAACATGAAAAAAAGTTGGAGAGAGAAATGGAGGGAGTAGAGAAGAGGGATCAGAGAATCAAGGAATAGAAAAAAAATCTCTACAGTCATGAATCAATAATTTTTTAATTTACATCTTTGGCCCAAGTCTTTCCTCTGAACTTACTTGTCCAACTATCCACTTGTCATCTTCTTTGGATAGAAATAGATATCTCAGTTAACAACATCTGAAACCAAACTGAACCCCCACCTCCCACCCTCTGTATCTCAGCTGAGCCACCATACTTCTTCTAGATGCACAGATCTCAAAGCCATAGTCTTTCCTCCCACCACAAATCCTATGCATCAGAAAATCCTCTTCAGCGTGCACCCAGAACCTGAATTTTTTCCCTCTTATCTCTACTAGCTACTGTCCAGGTGCTAGCCATTTTTACGTCTTCTTTTTTGCATGTTATCATAACTTCAAATGTTCTAGTTGCTTCTATGTCCTCAGGAGTGTATTGTCAACCAAATGTCAGAATAAATATATGACTTGGGGGAAACCAAACATGACTTGTATGTATGCAAGAAGCAGAAGAGCCCAGAAGAAGAAAACCACAAACCCTCTTCCCCACACTTCCTGCTCTGCATACTTATTGACAGAAGTGGCTGAAATCTCATGATCATGAGATAGAAGTAGGACCACAGCATCAAGAAGACCAAAGGTTAAACTCATGAGCTCTAGTATCAGATTGCTTGAATTTAAATCATACCTCTACCATTTACCACTGAGTGACCTTGAACTTCTCCTTGCTCTGTTTTCTTCTCTGTAAGGTAGGGGTGACCAGAGGCTCTAGTTTGGATATGATGTCACATGAGTAAACAACTGTGAGCATTTCCAACAGTGCCTGGCACATGATGAATGTGCAAGAAAATGAATAGTTATTACTCAATAGATTTCCTGAGGCTTGGAGGCTTCAACCAGCATTAGATGATATAGATTCTTATAAATATGGATATAAATATAATTACAGATATGGATATGAGTATATAGATCATATAGGCAAGAGTCTCTGTGTCTTTAATCCCCTCCTTTCTTCCTCACCCCTATCCAGCATGAAAGAGGGGACTCCAAGATGGTTACGCACAAAATTCTACCCATTTACCAAGAATCTAGTTTTCTTAAGAGTTTGAGGAAGGGTAAGCCTTGGTGGCTCAGATGATAAAGAACCTGCCTGGGATGAAGGAGACCTGGGTTTGATCCTTGGGTTGGGAAGATGCCCTGGAGAAGGGCATGGCTACCCATTCTACTATTCTTGCCTGGAGAATTCCATGGACAAAGGAGCCTGGTGGGCTACAGTCCATAGTGTCTCAGAGAGTCAGACCCAACTGAGTAACTAACATTTTCACTTTTCCAAGGGATAAATATATAGAGAAGTTAAAAGGAGAGTTGTTGCTGAAAGACAGCAGAAACTAATTATCTGTCTATGTCATTCACATAGAGTGAAAAATGATTCATGGGAAAAATAAGGAAGTCTTTTTGAAATCTCATTTCTGGGAACACTTCCTCATATCCACTCATTCACATACATAAACATGCAATACATAAATACATGCATCCACACACATGTATTAAAGTGTAGCCTAGCATGATAGTGTACAGGCTGTTTTGAGGATTAGACAGCATTATAACTGATGCCTAATGCCCAGTTTTAAAAAAAAATTAGCAGATAGGGACCATCTAACACGTCACCGACAAAAGTTTGGGAGTACACACTGCAATATTTTTAAATGAGTAGCATGGTGTGTGATGACTTACCTATTATTTACTTCTCTGTTTTCTGATTTGTCTGCATTTAGGCTCCTCTGAGAAGCTGAGCAGCACAACATGGCTCAAAGAATCAATTCTGCAGCTAGACATCCTGGATTTAATCCTGTGCTCTACTGCCTTAGATGACATTGTGACATTGGTCAAGTTACTCTCTGCCTCAATTTCCCCATCTGCAGTTCACTGTTAATAGTTATCACACTGGGACATTGTCAGAATTAGATAATATGCACAAATCTGTCATGGTTGGTGTTTGAAGTATCTGTTTGGAAGCCTCTGCTAATAGGCTGCAGGTGATGGATCCACAGAGAAAATACTCAGATTCCTGATTTCATGCCCTCAGATAATGTCCACCCCTTGGACTTCTGTAGCATGGATTGAACACTCATGTTTACATGGAGACCCTAAAAGTACTGGGGCAGTGTAAGGTCCAGAGGGCAGGAAAAAGGAGACTCTACCCAAAGGAATACTTACCTGTGAGTCCCAGCAGCAGAGTCAGCAGCAGGCAAAGAGGAGGAGGGTGGACCCAGAAGGCAGGGATGGGCATCATAGGGGTCTGAGGAGCCTTCTCTGTCCAAATGTGTCCTAGGGAAAACCCGAACATTGGTGCTTGGTGGAGAGGAGAGAAGCCTCACCTCCCATGATGTAAGAGGAAGTGCCTATGAGGATGTGAAATGTTTGTGAAATTGAATCTGCTTCTACATTCTAGACAGTTTCTGCTTCAGATGGTGAAATAGAATTCAGACAGAGAAGGCTCATGGAGAGTGAGGAATTACTTTATCTGCCGGGGCCCTGCCCGGTTGGATCCAGGATATCCGAAGTGTGACAGCATCAGTGAAGAGATTTAGAGAGAGATAAAGAAAGAATGTTGCAGATAAGAAAATAGAGGAGAGAAAAGAGATTGATATTCCTTGGTTTACACAGAAAGCCAATAAAGTCCCAGACAAGGGAATTGCTCTGTTCACGGAGGCCGCAGGTGCCCTCCTGGTCTCCTGAGGGAGTGAAGATGCAGAGCGCCTTCCTGTTCAGGTCTCAGAAGCCCAGGCATGAAAGTGAACACAGAGAGCCTCTGTGCTCCAAGGGATCAGCCTGAAAAAGAGAGTAAGAGAGAGAGAGAAAGAAAGAAAGACACGGGGGAACTAGGCTTTCATGGAACTCATCCTGGTCTGTCACTTTATTTTTCAGGGAAGTTTTTATACCTTGACTTGTACATAGAGGTAAATGAAAGATGCAAAGTCATACAGAGTCAGCCCAAACATTACATCTGTTTTGTTTTTATCAAAACCAGGATTTTTTCTGCATACCTTTCCCATAAACAATGTTGTGTACATTATCTTCTGGCCTTGGAGGCCTGTGGACATTTTATGACTCTCTTTTGATAAAGGCTGCTCAACCAGAAAACTTATTTTCTCTTGAAATGTTTTCTCTTTATATTTCTAAAATATGTCAGCCTCAGAAAGTATTAAACAGAGTTACATTCTCATGGAGCAAAGGTGCAGTGAGTTACAACAAAGAAAGAACCAATTATCTCAAAGGTCTGATATGGTTAATTCCAAGGCTATTGCTTGTTTTTCTTAAATTCCAGCTACATTAACTATTGCACTCCCAGGTGCACAGTGGATAAGAGATACGGGAACTTAGCAGCAAGCATTGGCTCAACAGTGAAATCCTACACCAGCACTACTCTAATAGTTTTTAACTCTTCGAAAGATATATTTTAGAATGTTTTAGGCTTCCCATGCTTCTCACAGTTGGGAGGCTGTGAATAATCACATGCATAGCTGCAAGAGTCTGGATAAACCTGTCAGACAAGCTAGAAAGCCATCAGAGGGTTTTGATTTGAAATATTCCTCTCATGCCCAAGAGACTTATCAACTAGCCCTAAGTTGATTTTTTCCCAGAGAAAGGTGGTCGGGGATAGCCCCTGTTAATGTCAGAAGAGTTGGTGAAAGGCACGAAATAGTAAGACAGACAGATTCTGGTTTTGGGGTAGATGCTCGAGCAGGTCCATGGGGTCCCTTGAGTCCTGATCTGCCTTGCTCGTCAGGTCTCTTCCACATGACCTTGTCATGGGTGGGATCTCCCGTGCTGGCTCCCGGCACTTATCTAATGTTTTCTGAGAGATTGAACAAGCCTAATAGGAATAAACTTGCTCCTCACTTGGCTAGAACTTGGGGCACTGTTCTCTCCATTGGGCCCCTGACTCCACTCATGGTGAACCCCATTTTGGGAGCCCTAGGCAAACTCACAGACCCCAGGAAGAATCTGTGGCTGTGGGCTTGTCCCAAAGTACCAATTCCAGGACCCTAGGAGGTGGCTGGCTTGTAGTCTCATTTTACACCTGCTTCAATCAAAAGAAGTTTCTCCAGGGCCTCTCAACCCTGTGGAATGGAAGCAGGTCTGCTCCTGTAATGATTTTATACTCCAATCCTTTTATGATGTAATTAGTAAAACTTAGCCAATTTCACAGTGCAATGTGGACCTCAGAACTTGTATGACCTGTCTCCAAAAAAGGAATCACTTCTTACTTCTTTCGCAAAAGGAAGTACATTATATGACCCAGAAATTACACTCCCAGACATTTATTCAGAAAAATGAAAACTGCCTCCACACAAAACCTGTGCATGAATATTATAGAGGATTTTTCTGTAAAGCAAAACCTTGAAAAAAAATCTACCAAATGTGTACAATTTAACAAACTGCATCCATAACAGGAAATATTATTCAACAGCCAAACGATGAGTTTTATATATGTGTGTGTACAACAATTTTAAGTTTCTTGAAGGTATTAGGTTGAGTACACAAAGCCAATCTCAGAATATGAATTCCACTGATATATCATACTTGAAATTATATAGAAAGAAAATACAATGGCATTTGCCAGAGGTTTGGTTTGGTGGGGACACATGTCATTGTAAAGGGCTATCATGTGAGAAACTGTGTGGTCATGTGATACTGTATATCCTGATCATGGTGCTAGTTATACAAACACACAGATGAGAGAATCAACACAAGCCAAAACAGGAATGTTACCAAGTCAGCTATAAATAGCAACCTCAGTCATAATAACATAACATAGACACTACTAAGTTATTCAAAATTATATTCAGTTCAGTTCAGTTCAGTCGCTCAGTCATGTCCAACTCTCTGCAACCCCAGAGACTACAGCACACCAGGCTTCCCTGTCCATCATCAACTCCTGGAGCTTACTCAAACTCATGTCTATCAAGTTGGTGATGCCATCCAACCATCTTGCCCTCTGTCGTTCCCCTTTTCCTCCCTTCTTCAATTTTTCTCAGCATCAGGGTCTTTTCCAATAAGTCAGTTCTTTGCATCAGGTGGTCAAAGTATTGAAGTTTCAGCTTCAGCATTAGTCCTTCCAATGAATATTCAGTACTTATTTCCTTTAAGATGGACTGGTTGGATGTCCTTGCTGTCCAAGGGACTCTCAAGAGTCTTCTCCAACACCACAGTTCAAAAGCATCAATTCTTCGGTGCTCAGCTTTCTTTGTAGGCCAACTCTCACATCCATACATGACTACTGGAAAAACCATAGCATTGACTAGACAGACCTTTTCTGGCAAAGATATGTCTCTGCTTTTTAATATTCTGTCTAGGTTGGTCATAGCTTTTCTTCCAAGGAGCAAGTGTCTTTTAATTTCATGGCTGCAATCACCATCTGCAGTGATTTTGGAGCCCAGAAAAATAAAGTCAGCCACTGTTTCCCCATCTATTTCCCATGAAGTGATGGGACCGATGTCATGATCTTAGTTTTCTGAATGTTGAGTTTTAAGCCAACTTTTCCCTCTCCTCTTTCACTTTCATCAAGAGGTTCTTTGGTTCTTCACTTTCTGCCATAAGGGTGATGTCATCTGCATATCTGAGGTTTTGACATTTCTCCTGACAATCTTGATTCCAGCTTGTAGTTCATCCAGCCTGGCATTTGCATGGTGTACTTTGCATATAAGTTAAATAAGCAGGGTGACAATATATAGCCTTGACATACTCATTTCCCAATTTGGAACTAGTCTGTTGTTCTATGTCCAGTTCTAACTGTTGCTTCTTGACTTTCATACAGATTTGTGATGAGGAATCAGATGCATCTGTGTGGCATGAAGTCAGGAGTAACAAAACATTACATACTCATCTTCCATAGAGTCATGTCCATAAATAATGCCTAAGGATGAGAAAATAAGAAGTTGCTATAGAAGCATGCTATATGACATGCGCGTGCATCCTCAGTCACTTCAGTGGTGTTAGACTCTCTGCAATCCTATGGACTGAGACTGTCAGGCTCCTCTGTCCACGGGGATTCTCCAGGCAAGAATACTGGAGTAGGTTGCCATGCCCTCCTCCAGGGGATCTTCACAATCCAGGGATCAAACCCATATCTCTTATGTCACCTGCATTAGCAGGCAGATTCCTTACCACTAGCACCATCTGAGAAACCCATGCTATATGATATTTGGCACTAAAATCTAATAATCAGTTTAAAGAGTTGAAAGTGGTTTTCTCTCAGAGGTGGAAATTGGCAGGAGGTTCAGTTCAGTTCAGTTCAGTCGCTCAGTCGTGTCCGACTCTTTGCGACCCCATGAATCGCAGCACGCCAGGCCTCCCTGTCCATCACCAACTCCCAGAATTCACTCAGACTCACGTCCATTGAGTCAGTGATGCCATCCAGCCATCTCATCCTTGGTCGTCCCCTTCTCCTCCTGCCCCCAATCCCTCCCAGCATCAGGGTCTTTTCCAATGAGTCAACTCTTCGCATAAGGTGCCCAAGTACTGGAGCTTCAGTTTTAGCATCATTCCTTCCAAAGAAATCCCAGGGTTGATCTCCTTCAGAATGGACTGGTTGGATCTCCTTGCAGTCCAAAGGACTCTCAAGAGTCTTCTCCAACACCACAGTTCAAAAGCATCAATTCTTCAGCGTTCAGCCTTCTTCACAGTCCAACTCTCACATCCATACATGACCACAGGAAAAACCATAGCCTTGACTAGACGGACCTTAGTCGGCAAAAGTAATGTCTCTGCTTTTGAATATACTATCTAGGTTGGTCATAACTTTTCTTCCAAGGAGTAAGCATCTTTTAATTTCATGGCAGGAGGTTAGGGAGGCTCTAGTTCTCATATGGAGAACATAGAAATGTTTGACACATAAAAAATTTGCATATGAATCATTATGAAAGATAAAACTAAGTTGGATGATTGGATTAATGTTAACAGAGTTACACATTAAAAAAAAATTGCCTTTGCTCTTAGTCAGGCTGTATGAATCACAAGCTGGAATCAAGATTGCTGGGAGAAATATCAACAACTTCAGATATGCAGAAGATAGCACCCTAAGGGCAGAAAGCAAGAAACTTAGGAGCATCTTGATGAAGGTGAAAGAGGAAAGTGAAATACCTGGCTTAAAACTCAACATTCAAAAAACTAAGATCATGGCATCCCATTACCTCGCTTCATGGAAAATAGATGGGGGGAAAATGGAAACAGTAACAGACTTTATTTTTAGGGGCTCCAAAATCACTGCAGACAGTGACCACAGCCACGAAATTTAAAGGTGCTTGCTCCTTGGAAGAAAAGCTATGACAAACCTAGACAATGTATTAAAGGTTCAGAGACATCACTTTACTGACAAAAGTCTTTCTAGTCAAAAATATGGTTTTTCCTGTGGTCACATATGAATGTGAGAGTTGGACCATAAAGAAGGCTGAGCACTGAAGAATTGATGCTTTTGAACTGTGATGCTAGAGAAGACTTTTGAAAATTCCTTTGACTGTAAGGAGATCAAATCAGTCACCCTAAAGGAAATCAACCCTGAATATTCATTGAAAGGACTGATGCTGAAGCTGAAGCTCCAGTCCTTTGGCCACCTGATGCAAAGAGCCAACGCCGGGAAAGACAGAGGGCAGGAGGAAAAGGGGGCAACAGAGGATGAGATGGTTGGATGGCACCAGTGACTCAATGGACATGAGTTTGAGCCAACTATGGGAGACAGTGAAGAACAGAGAATCCTGATGTGCTGCAGTCCATGGAGTCACAAATTGTTGGACATGACTCAGCAACTGAACAACAACAACTCTTAGCAATGGTAAGAGTTTTGTAGCTTGCTGGAATAACATTTATGATATACCTCAATTACAATCATTAGACAAAACTATTGAAAGCAGTATTAGTAATATTTAAAGTTTCCACGAACAAGACTTTCTGGTCTTACATTTAACCCTCTTAAATCAATTATGAATTTATTTTTGTGAATGGTGCTAGAAAGTGTTCTAGTTTTCATTTTTTTACACCTAATTGACCAGTTTTTCCAGCACCACTTGTTGAAAAGACTGTCTTTTCTCCATTTTATATTTTTGTCTCCTTTGTCAAAGGTAAGATGTCCATAGGTGGGTGAATTTCTCTCTGGAGTTTCTATTTTGCTCCACTGATCTATATTTCTGTCTTTGTGACAGTATCATACTGTCTTGATGACTGTAGTTTTGTAATATAGTCTGAAGTCAGGCAGGTTGATTCCTCCAGTTCCATTCTTCTTTCTCAGGATTGTTTTGGCTATTCAGAGTCTTTTGTGTTTCCATACATATTGTGAAATTATTTGTTTTAGTTTCTGTGAAAAATACATTTGGTAGTTTGATAGGGATTGTACTCTTGCCTGGAAAATCCCATGGACAGAGGAGCCTGGTAGGCTGCGGTCCATGGGGACGCTAAGAGTTGGACACAACTGAGCGGCTTCACTTTCACTTTTCACTTTCATGCATTGGAGAAGGAAATGGCAACCCACTCCAGTGTTCTTGCCTGGAGAATCCCAGGGACTGGGGGCCTGGTGGGCTGCCATCTATGGGGTTGCACAGAGTCAGACACGACTGAAGTGCTTAGCAGCAGCAGCAGCAGCACTGAATCTATAGATTGTTTTAAGTAGTATACTCATTTTCACTATGTTGATTCTTCCAATTCAAGAAAATGGTATATTTCTCCATCTATTTGTGCCATCTTTGATTTCTTTCATCATATTTTACAGTTCTGTATATACAGGTCTTTTGTTTCTTCATGTAAATTTATTCCTAAATATTTTATTTTTTCTGTTGCAATGGTGAATGGGATTGTTTCCTTAATTTCCATGATTTCCAACTCTTAAAGGAAAACATGGGCTTCCCTGGTGGCTCAGAGGTTAAAGTGTCTGCCTCCAATGCAGGAGACCTGGGTTCAACCCCTGGGTCAGGAAGATCCCCTGGAGAAGGAAATGGTAACCCACTCCAGTATTCTTGTCTGGAGAATCCCAAGGATGGAGAAGCCTAATAGGCTATAGTCCATGGGGTCGCAAAGAGTTGGACAAGACTGAGTGACTTCACTTCACTTCAAAGGAAAACATAAAACACTGTCAACATAAATCATAGCATGATCCTCTATGATCCACCTCCCAGAGTAATGGAAATAAAAATAAAATAAACAAATGGGATCTAATTAAACTTAAAAGCTTTTGCACAATGAAGGAAACTATAAGCAAGGTGAAAAGACTGCCCTCAGAATGAGAGCAAATAACAGCAAATGAAACAACTGACAAAGAATTAATCTCCAAAATATTCATGCAGTTAAATACCAGAAAAATGAACAACTCAACCAAAAAGTGGGCAAAAGATGTAAACAGATATTTCATCAAAGAAGATGTACAGATGGCTAATAAACACATGAAAAGATGCTCAACCTCACTCATTATTCAGTTCAGTTCAGTCACTCAGTCATGTCCGACTCTTTGCAACCCCATGAATCGCAGCATGCCAGGCCTCCCTGTTCATCACCAACTCCCAGAGTTCACTCAGACTCATGTCCTTCGAGTCAGTGAGTCATCCAGCCATCTCATCCTCTGTCGTCCCCTTCTCCTCCTTCCCCCAATCCCTATTATTATAGAAATGCAAATAAAAACCACAATGAGGTATCATCTCACACTGGTCAGACTGGCCAACATCAATAAGTCTACAAACAATAAATGCTGGACACTGTGGAGAAAAGGAAACCCTTTTACACTGTTGGTGGGACTGCAAACTGGTACAGCCACTATGGAGAACAATGTGGAGTTTCTTTAAAAAACTAGGACTATAATAACTCCATTCCCAAATATCATGACACAGGGGATTAGGCTTCAACCTGTAAATCTGATGAAGGGCTAAAGCATGAGGGGTGGAGAGAGGATACAAACATTCAGTCCATAACAAGAAAGGAGGCAATACTTCAAAAACCAATTTTATACAGTGTGCCAAACAGGATTCCAGAAAGTTGATACCCATTTATATTCCTAGCTAATTTCTTTTTTAAAGATCTTTTTCATGTGGACCATTTAAAAAGTCTTTATTAAATTTGTTACAATATTGTTCCTGTTTTGTGTTTTGGTTTTCAGGCTCCCAAGGCATGGGGGATCTTAGCTCCCCAACCAGGAATCAAACTTGCATCCCCTTGCTCTGGAAGGGGAAGTCATAATCACTAGACCACCAGGAAAGTCCCTGTTGTTTGTTCTTTAAGTTCTTGCCCTGAATATCTCTTTTCATTGCAAAGCTCTATGTTGATTTTCATTATTTTCTTCACAAAATCATCAGCTGAAGTGACATATTAAAAGAGCAAATAAGAAAACACATTTTTCTGTCTCCTACTTTTGGGTCTCTCTTGAAGCATGACAGGGAATCAGATGATTGGTAGGCTCTGTGTCCACAGCCCACCTTCCAGGTTTCCAGGGTCAGTTCTTGGTGATCCATTCAGGTTCCTGTGAATGCAGAGAACAAACCCACAGCTGTTTCTCCTCCCTGTGGTTTCCCATGGAGCTCCCTCCCACAGGTCAAAACTGCAGTTCTTTCAAGTTACCACTAAGTGTCACCAAAGAATAGTCAATTGCACATGTTTCAGTGACTTTTTTTTTTTTTTCAGACTTACTTTCAGCCTCAATGTTCAGTGAGAAAGCACTTTAAAAAGCACACAGTGAACTTTCTGATCCACTCCTCTTTCCATCCCGAGAAGAAAACAATAATCTGGTGCTTTTCTCTTGAAATTTTTTTTTAATCATTTTTTTGGTTCACAAAAAAAAATGAACAACAAAAAACCTGGAAATAGAACTGCCATATGACCCAGCAATCCCACTGAGGAAATCAGAATTCTTGAGATCTATTTCACAGCAAGGTGATTATAGCTGATGGTATTGTACCGTGTACCTGAAAGTTGCTAAGAAGTGAAGTGAAAGTCATTCAGTAGTGTCCGACTCTTTGTGACTCCATGGAATTCTCCAGGCCAGAATACTGGAGTAGCTAGCTTTTCCCTTCTCCAGGGGATCTTCCTGAACCAGGAATCAAACCAGGGTCTCCTGCATTGCAGGTGGATTCTGTACCAACTGAGCTATCAAGGAAGCTGTCAGGGAAGGTGCTAAGAGGATAGAGGATAGATCAAATGTTCTGACCAGAAAAAGAAATGGTAATTATGCGACATGATGGAGATGTCAGCTAACACTAAAATGGTAATAATTTTGAAAAATATAAATGTGTCAAATCAACATATTGTATATCTTAAATTTATACAGTGTTATATGCCAATTATATTTCAGTGAAGCTGGAAAAAAAAAAAAAAGAGACACATGTACCGCAATATTCATTGCAGCACTATTTACAATAGCTAGGACATGGAAGTAACCTAAATGTCCATTGGCAGATGAATGGGTAAAGAAGTTGTGGTACCTATACACACTGGAATATTACTCTGCTATAAAAGGGATGCATTTGAGTCAGTTCTAATGAGGTGGATGAATCTGGAGTCTATTATACAGACTGAAGTAAGTCAGAAAGAAAAAGACAAACACTGTATATTAATGCATATATATGGAATTTAGAAAGATGGTACCAATGATTCTAATGCCGGGCAGCAAAGGAGACACAGATGTAAAGAACAGACTTTTGGACTTAGTGAGAGAAGGTGAGGGTGGGATGATTTGAGAGAAGAGCATTGAAACATGTATATTACCATATGTAAAATAGATGACCAGTGCAAGTTCAATGCATGAAGCAGGGCACTCAAAGCCGGTGCTCTGACACAACCTAGAGAGATAAGGTGGGGAGGAGGTGGGAGGGTGGCTCAGATGGGGGGACACATGTATACATATGGCAGATTCATGTTGATATATAGCAAAAGCCATCACAATTTTGTAAAGTAATTATTCTCCAATTAAAATTAAATAAATAAAACTTTAAAAAAAAGTATATTATGCAATGAGAAAAGTCAATGGGTCAATAAAGAAATCAAAGGGGAAATTGAAAATTTTCATGAGACGAAAACAAAAACACAATTTTTCCAAATCTATGGGATGTAGCTAAAGCAGTTTGAAGAGGGAAGTTTATGGTGATACAGGCCTACATCAAGAAATGAGAAAAATCTCAAATAAACAACCTCACCTACCATTTAAAGGAATTAGAAAAAGGAGAACAAAGGCAACATTCAGCAGGATGAAAAAAGGAATAAAGATCAGAGAGAATACAAAGAAAATAGAGACAGAAAACAATAGAAAAGATAAATGAAAACTACAGCTGATTTGAAAAGACTAATGAAATTGATAAACCTTGAGCCAGGCTCAGAAGTAGAAAAGATAGTGAACTGAAATAAACAAAATAAGAAATGATGAAAAAGATTTTCAAAACACCTAAAGCCTGATAAATTCATGTAAATCTTTTATTTTAATACTATTTGTAGTAAAAACAAAAGAAAAAAACTTAAAGAGCAGAAAAAAGAAAGAAATGATGAAAGAGAAATAACAACTGATATCACAGAGACACAAAATATCATGGTAATATTATGAACAGTTATATGCCAACAAATTAGACAATCTAGAAGAAAGTGACAACTTTCTAGAGGCATACAACCTTCCAAGACTGAATCAGGAGAAACAGATAATCTGAGCACTGATCATGGGTAGTGAAATTGGCTTTGTAATTTTAAAACTCACAGCATACCTAAAGTCCAAGACCAGATGGCTTCACGTTGGAATTCCATCAAAAATATAAAGAAGAGTTAATGCTATCCTTCTCAAATTATTCCAAAGATTAAAGAGGATGGAATACTTTTAAATTCCTTCTATGTGGCACAATACCCTTGACAGCAAAACGCAACAAACACAGTACAAAAAAGAAAATTACAGTCCCATATCCATGATAAATATAGAGACAAAAATATTCAACAAAATATTAGCAAATGATTCAACAATATCTTAGAAAGATCATATACCATGATCAAGTGGTATTTATGCCAGGGATATGAGGATAGCTTAATATTCACAAGTCTATCAATGCAATATACTACATAAAAAAAGGAAGGATAAAAATCCCATGATCATCTCAATAGACAGAGAAAAAGCCTTTGACAAAATTTAACATCCGTCATGATAAAAGCTCTTATCAAAGTTGGCATAGAGGTAATATATCTCAACAAAATAAAGGCCATTTATGACAAACCCACAGCTAACATCATACTCAATGGTGAAAAGCTGAAAGTCTTCCCACTAAATTCAGGAACAAGACAAGGATGCCCATTCTTACTAGTTCTATTTAACATAATATTGGAAGTCCTAGCCACAGCAATTGGAGAAGAAAAAGAAATAAAAGGCATTAAAATGAGAAGGAAAGAAAGAAAAATTGTCATTATTTTCAAATACTATATAGACAAAACCTTAAAGACTCCACAAAGAAACTATTAGAACTAAAAAAGGTATCAGTAAAGTTTCAAGATACAAGATTAACATGCAGAAATATTTTTGCTTTTCTAGACACCAACAATGAACTATCAGAAGAGAAAAGAAGAAAACAGTCTCATTTAAAATATCATCAAAAAGAATGTAATACCTAAGAATAAACTTATACGAGGAGATGAAAGATCTTCACTCTGAAATCTATAAAACACTGAGGAAGGAACTGAAGATGATGCAAAGAAATGGAAAGATAGCCCATGTTCTTATAAGAATTAATATTGTTAAAATGTCCATACTACCCAATATAATCTACAGATTTAATGCAATCCTTATCAAAATATCTATGACATTTTTCACATAGAAAAATTATCCTAAAATTTATATAGAACCAGATAGATCTTGAATTTCCAAAGCAATCTTGAGAAAAAAGAACAAAGCTAGAGGTATCATGTTTTTTCACTTCAGACTATATTACAAATTGACAATAAGCAAAGCACATGGTAATGACATAAAACAAACACATTGATCAACGGAATGGAATAGAGAGACTAGAGATAAAACTATGCACTATGGTCAAGTAATCTATGACAAAGAATGCAAGAATATACAGTAGAGAAAAGACAGCTTCTTCAATAGATGGTACAGGGAAAATTGGATAGCTACATATGAAAGAATGAAATTAGAACATTCCTTCATACCACATACACAAATAAACTCAAAATGGATTAAAGAACTAAATGTAAAACCTGAAATCATAAAATTCCTAGAGGAGAATATAGTACACTCTTTGACATAAATTGAAGCAATATCTTATGGATCTATCTCCTTAAGGAAAAGAAACAAAAGCAAAAATAAAAAAATATTGAGTCCTAAATAAAATTAAAAGCTTTTGCACAGCAAAGGAAATCACTGACAAAACAAAAGGATAGCCTATTAAATGGAGGAAAATATTTGCAAATAATATGACTAATAAGAAGTTTTTAATCTATATTTAATACATAGTTAATATCCAAAATATGGGCTTCCCTGGTGGCTCAGCTGGTAAAGATTCCGCCTGCAATGCCAGAGACCTGGGTTCAATTCCTAGGTTGGAAAGATCCCCTGGAGGAAGGAAAGGCTACCCACTCCAGTGTTCTGGTCTGGAGAATTCCATGGATAGAGGAGCCTGCCAGGCTACAGTCCATGGGGTTGCAAAAAGTAGGACATGACTGAGCGACAAACACATGCACAATATCCAAAATATAGATCATACAGCTCAATATAAAAAAACAAGCAACCTAATTAAAAGACGGACAGAAAATCCGAGCAGACATTTTTCCAAAGAAGACAGACAGATGGCCAACAGGTACATGAAAAGATGCTCAACTTTGCTAATCACCAGAGAGAAATGCAAATTAAAACTACAAATGCCTACTTATACCTGTCAAAATGTCCATCACTCAAAATTCTACAAATAACAAATGCAGTGAGGATGCAGAGAAAAGGGAATCATAGTACACGCTTGGTAGGCTTGTAAATTGATGCAGCCATTATGAAAAACAGTACGAAGATTCCTCAAAACACTAAAAATAGAACTACCGTATAACCCAGCCCTTCCATTCTATCTGAGTGGAAAAAAAATACTGATTGGGAAAGATACATGTACCCCCGATGTTCATAGCAGCATTATTTATAATATCTGATATATGGAAGTAACTTATCAACAGAAGAATGGATAAGAAAGATGTGGGATGTATATACTTATATATGTATATATATGTATGGAATGGAATATATGCACTATACATATATGTGGAATATTCCTGGAATGGAATATTACCGAGCCATTTTAAAAAAATGAAATTCTGCCATTTGCAACAATGTGAGTGGACCGGCAGGGTATTGTGTTTAGTGAAATAAGTCAGACAGAGAAGGACAAATACTCATACATGGAGTCTAAAAATAAAACAAACGGATGTATATGACAGAACAGAAACAGACTCACAGATATAGAGAACAAGTGGGGAGGGGAAAGGGGATGAAGAGTTGCAAACTACTATGTATATGATTTAAAAGTAAGGATATATCACACAGCATAAGAAAATATAGCCATTTTTGTAATTTTAAATGGAGTATAAGCTACAAAATCTTGAATCACTACGTTGTACACTTACAACTAACATAAGATTTTAAATCAAGTATACTTCAATCTCTAAGAAGCAGAAAATAAAGTAAAATAAAATGTGTTTGGGCCAAAAATAGCCATGACAGTTTTGAATAACAAGAAAGGTGGGAAGGGACTTCCCTGGTAGCCCACTGATTAAGAAACTGCTTGCAGTACAGGGGGTGTAGGTTCAATCCCTGGTCAGAGAACTAAGATCCCCTATGCCACAGGGCAACTAAGGTCACATGCTGCAAATACTGAGCCTGCCCACTCTGGAGCCCATGCTTCACAAGCAGAGAAAGCCTACATGCTGCAGTGAAGACCCCATGTGCCACAGCTAGGACCCAGTGCATCCAAAGAAAGAAAGAAAGAAAGGAAAGAAAAGGTGGGAATATGTGCCCAGCCAAGGCATTAAAGCTTATGAAGCTATTCTAAGGTAGTTTGGTCAGAGAAATAGACAAGTAGCACACAATGAAACAAAATAAAATTAGTAAAAGAACCAGAAATTTATGGGAACTTGATATATGGAAAAGAGGCAGTGGAGATAAAAAATATATATATGTAAGATCCCAATAATATCCCCATCTGTAATAGACACACACACACATGAAAAATGAGATCAAAGGCACACACACACAAAATGAGATCAAAGGCATAAATAGAAAGAGCAAAACTTGATCAAGATTTGAAAATCTTTTTTAAAAATATATAACAAAAACTCCAAATGATACCAAGAGTCCACTTTATGGACACACCAGTCGAAGAGGAACTCTCCCACATATGCCCAAGAAACAAAGACAAAAATGTTTGTGCAAAATTCTACTAGCAAGACATTACATAAATATTTAATATCCATCACAAGAAAAATCAATACATTGTGGCATACTGTCACAGTAGAACTTATACAGCAGTGGAAATTAATAAAATTAAGCTACATAAATGAATGTATAAAATTTATGAATAAAAAAACTGTGTTGAGTATAAAAAATAAAAGTTCCAGCAGGCTGTATATAGTATAATAACATTTATATAAAAGTTAAAACATGCAAGTAATGTTACATATTGCTTAAGGATTTATACATATGTTGTAGAAGTATAAAATCATGATTGAGATTATGAATACCAAATCTAGTACAGTAATTTTAAAGGAACAACAGATCACAATAGCAAAATGTTAACAGTCTGCAAACATAGCATGGTAGGTAGTTATGTGGATATTTTTATATCATAAGTTTCAGAATAGAAAAATCTTATTCAACTTAGTGATTTAAAATACATGTGTGTTAAAATGAAATCACACTTACAAAAGCTCTGGATAAAAGTAAAAAGTGCTCTGAAAATTAAGTTTTCATGAGCAGGGGCACAATGGAAACCTGTTTTCTTGATCTACTTGATTCTCTTTGGGGTGGAGGCAGGGCCAGTTTGAAGCTCAGTGCATCAGGGTCCAGACATTCTGGATCAACATGACCAATGTCCATCCTTGACTCAATTCCAAAGGTCAGAGAGAAGGCACATAGGAGGATGTGTGGAAGGGAGTGTGTTCATGTTGGAGGTGGGGAAAGCAGAGTGAAGGGTGGGAAATCTTGAGTCATCTCCAGTCCTTATAGCTTCTTTCCACTTGAGCCCCCTGCACAGGAAGGGAGGAAGTGTATCACAGAGTATGCAGGACCTGTAGGGAAAAACATTCATTGATTCCACAAGTGTTTTTGAGCACATACTGTATGGGAGGCACTTTGCTTGGCCTGAGTTCATGGTGCTGACCAGAAATGAAGCCCCAAACACCTCCTTCTGACTTCTGAACTCTCTCCCGTACCCACATCCATCTGTATTATTACACAGCACATCCAAGTCCCCAAGATAGGTTCCATAAGTTGATTTTAGTAATACTTTCCTTATTCATTCCAAGGATAGACCACGTGATAACTGAATATACAACAGTCTATGGAAGGGCTCTTTGGAATTTGGGTCTCAAAACTTCTTTGACTGTGGACCCTCACCTCCAGGGTCCTGCATACCTTGGACTTTCACCTGCAGGGTCCCAACTAACTTACTGTAAAAACTTAAAATTCCTGGGCCCAAAACAATGAGAGTTGGAAGTCTCTGAAATTCCAAGACACATTTGGAGAAAATAAGTCTGTTCCCATCTCTCCCTTGAAGCTGGATTTGATATGATTTTTGAGCTTGCTCTAACTCCTCTTGCCACCCCAGGAAGGTGGTTCTGATCTCCCTCCCTAAAGAATAAGACTGCCACCACCTCACCTGTTACAGATTCCACCACCTGTGGAAATAGGTGGCTATGAAACTGATCACCAGTACCACTTTGAAGCCCAGGAGGAAAGCCATCAAAAAGGCAGGCATCTCTGGACCTAAGGGACAAGGGGCAGAGGAGATATCAAATGCGACTCTGTGAGTTAATACCTCATTCCACCCAGTTGCTCACAGGTGTAGAGGTGAGCTTACCTGTGCTCCCAAGGAGTTTGTATGTGTCCTGCACTGCTGTGGACAGTATGAGGCTGGCCTGGATGGGAGGCTGGGTCTCATGCTGTACTTTACAGGTAAGCACACGTTCAGACTCCCACACTGAGGCATTCACCAAATGCAAGCTTTCCAAGGTGTAGGTACCATCACTATTCTGCTTGGACGAGGGTTGCACAGCTCCCTTGAATGTATGGCAGTTCTCCAACCAGCTGAGATGCACATTCTGTGGATAGAATCTCTGCACATGGCAGGTAACTGCCACCACGTCCAAGGAGTGTGAAGACTGGGACACAGTCACTGTAGGGGGGACTGTCACAGCCCAAAGAAAGCAGACAATTACTATAGTAAGTTCACCATGGGAACTGGCAAGCTCCCTAAAGATAGGGGTCCTCTGCCCAGGGCCTACCATAGAGGAGTTAGGTATTGGTTAACAAATGCATGCATAAGTAAGTGCATGAGTGAATGCGTGCTTGGACGGAAGCATGGAATGATGAAGTCATCTTAATCTTTCCTTTCTTTTCCACTGTGGACATTCAATAGGAAAAGGTGAACCTGAATTTCATTTAAGAACCTGTGAATCAGTTGACTTACTCTATGACCTGATGAAGATTCCTAGCCTCTAATCTTCATGACTGCAGGATACTAATAGTTGTCATAGAAAGGAGCTTACTTTTGGAGAAGTTAAGTATTTACCCAAGGTCACAAGTGGCAAGCAGGAGTTCCACAAGAGAGTATGTTTTAACATTTGCTATGCTGACACCCAAACTAAAGTATTTGCCTGCAGTGCAGGAGACCCGGGTTCGATCCCTGGGTTGGGAAGATCCCCCCTGGAGAAGGAAATGGCAACCTACTCCAGTATCCTTGCCTGGAAAATCTCATGGACAGAGAAGCCTGGTGGGCTGCAGTCCATGGGGTCGTAAAGAGTCGGGCATGACTGAGCGACTAACACACAACACACATAATCATTTATGATTGAAGGCTCCTGGGAAGTATGACCTAACAACTTCTAGAATTTTTTCAACCAGCCTTTTCAGCTGTGAAAATAATGTATGCATACTAAAGAAAATTGGAGAAATTTAAAAATTAAAAAAAATATATTAAGGGTTTCAGTAGAATTCATAGTAATACATAGCACTACATTAAAGTAAGGGATGTGAGCATCAGATTCTGGTCCCTGCACTGACACCACTGCCAAATGCAAGACCTTGTGCCTGTCACCTTCTCCTTATTTCCCATAGTCTTATTCGAAACTGTCTAAGCTTGAGGGGTCTAGTTATACAGACTTTGGCTCTTGGTCTAGAGTACAGAAAGTAACTCCTCATGTAGTACAATTTGAAAGAACTAAGAGCATGTTTGTTCCCCAAATATTATTTCTTTTATACTCAATTCACCTCGACCTATATGCTTGCATCTATGATGCTGCTCATGGGTGGGACAGCCAAGCAAGACACCATCCCCGGAATGTCCCTGTCACCATCCCAAGAATGTCCTTGTCACCATCCCTAGAATGTCCCTATCTCTTGTCAGTCTTTCCCCTTTAGCCCACAGGCAGGGATTCCTACCAAGCAAAGAGCAGAATCCAGAGAAGGGATTGTGATGGCCTGGTAACTAGGCAGTGCCTGTGGAGGACAGGCCAGAACTAGGTACCACCAAGCAAGTGCCATAGGGCTGACAAGGACCAATAAGAGCATGGAGGCTCTCAGATAGACCATTCTAGTCACCAGTGAGTCCTTGGGCTGCAAGATATTCAGGACAATGTCGGGAGGACCGAGACCAAAACCCAGCTGATGATATTTGCTCCCATGTGCTGAGAACAGAGCTTGAGTCACTGTGCATGTGCTATTTATTCTTCACAACCAAATGGTATAAACACAAAGTGCTACTTGGTATCAGAAAAGACAACAAAAAGCCAACAGAAGGACCCTACACAACTCAGGCCTCCATTTCAATGAAATTGTCGAAAAGGAATTGTTCTAACTTGAACTTGAAAAACATTTCAATTATACAAGTAATTTTATTTAATTTATCTTTTAATTAAACATAGAATATAATGACAACTGGGCTTCCCCAGTGGCTCAGTGATAAAGAATCTGCCTGCAATGCAGGAGATAGAGGCATGGCAACCCACTCCAGTATTCTTGCCTGGAGAATTCCATGGACGGAGGAGCCTGGCAGGTTGCAGTCCATGGAGTCACGAAGAGTTGGACACAACTGAAGTGACTGAGCACAGCAGCAGCATATAATGACAACTATGCATGAACTTTTAGAAGAAACAAGTGTTGGGAGTGTAAGGAAGTTGGCGTAATATTTTCCTAAAAAACTTATGCCAATACCATCAAACCCTACATTTCAAATTTCACACTCACAGCCTAAAAGTTAATTTTTTAAAATTATTTGAAATCATTTGACTATTCTGTCAATTTTAAGGGGCATTTTAAAATCAAAATGTTATCTTTCAAAGTGCCCACAGGATTAGGATCATAGAATTTTTTCCTTCTTTCATCTTTAAAGGCCAGAAGATTCACCTGAGACCCTGGCAGTTCTCAAACATCATTTATTATCAATTACTTGAAATACACTTTGCCAAATCTCTGATTTCACTTAGCAACAGTGAATTAGGGTTCTAATTGCATGATGTGGTCTGATGCTTGCCATACTTCAGTCAAGGAAGGACCCTCCTCCTAAAGCAGAGGGTTTCTGGGCTCCACGCCACCTCTTGTAGCCACCTGATCTCAGCCCAGCAGTGCTGGGTGGGCCACATTCTATTTCAGATTCCTGAATCTCTTCCTCAATGCTCTGCATCTGAATTTCTCCACAACCATGAAATGCTACCCAGCAGCCCATGAAGGCACATTCCAGCCTCCCTTCTCTATTGACACTCCTGAGGAATAGTCTATAGAGTTTCTCAGACTGGTCCCAGTGGCAGTGAGCCCCAGTCATCCACAGGGGCCCCCAGGTCAATAACTCACCTTTGCTGGGGTGTCCCTTCTTCCTTGCATCACTCACTCCATCTCTTATCCCAGTCTCACTGAATCATCTCTCAACCACCTGCACCTAACACCTCGTTTCAGGCTTTGCCTCCAAGGAAATCCAAACAACAGCACAAAATTATTTCTGTAATGGCAAGCCCAATCTGATGCAGGCAGTGTTGAGCAGAGAGGATTTAAAGAGGAGGTTAATCTATTTTTCCATCTCCTCACTTTCAGTCTGCATGTGTCCCAAGGTCTGAAGTGTTATCCATTCATTCTGTGTCTTTTAGTTGGAGCATTTAATCCATTTACATTTAAAGTAACTATTAATATGTATGTTCCTATTGGCATTTTCTTAATTGTTTTAGATTTGTTTTTATAGGTCTTTTTCTTCTCTTGTGTTTCCTGGCTAGAGAAGTTCCTTTAACATTTGTTGTAAATCTGGTTTGGTGGTGCTGCATTCTCTTAACTTTTGCTTGTCTGAAAAGCTTTTGATTTCTCCACTGAAGCTGAATGAGACCCTTGCTGTGTAGAGTAATCTTGGCTGTCGGTTTTTCTCTGTCATTACTTTAAATATATCCTGCCACTTCTTTCTGGCCTGCAGAGTTTCTGCAGAAAGATCAGCTGTTAACTTTATGAGGATTCTCCTGTATGCTTATTGTTGCTTTTTCCTTGCTGCTTTTAATATTTTTTTTCTGTGTTTAATTTTTGTTAGTTTGATTAATATAATTTATAAATAATCAATTTATGGTGAATATTCTTATTATCTATTTGCTTCTCTATATTATTGTTCTAACTCCAGGGAATATATAAAAATTTTCAAATAAGAGGGAGTCCTTGCACTATCATTTTCCTATTTTACAGTCAGCGATCCCAACATTCAGAGAACTTAAGCAACCAGCAGGAGGTCCCACAGCTGGTGAAGAGTGGAGTCCGAAAAGCCTGAATTCACATCCACGTTCTCTCACTCAACAGCTTCATATCCTCAGGCAACCTTCACTTCTTACAAACCCAGTTTCTTTCTATAAAACCATGAATTGGATAAGCAGTACAGGGCGGTTGTACATATTAAATAAGCCAATCCACACAAGTGTGTATATTGACAATGCGCTGTGCTCATTTGAGTCATTAATATCAACATTTTATCCATGTAAAATGATGTATTTTCTTCCACAAGAATAGCATAAACTGAGGAAAATATTTTCTAAACTTTAAAGACCTATAAATATTTAAGAAATTAATTTTACTGCTGTGCATGCAACCTTGGACAACTCACTTACCTTCTCTGGGCTTTAGAGTTGTTGCAAATAATGAGATGATCACTAAGCTCCTATTAGGCATGATATGAAAGAATTTCAGATCATGTTATTTGCAAACCAGTCAAGGCCTGATCACAGAGAAGGCAATGGCAACCCACTCTAGTATTCTTGCCTGGAAAATCCCATGGAGGGAGGAACCTGGTAGGCTGCAGTCCACGGGGTCGCTAAGAGTTGGACACGACTGAGTGACTTCACTTTCACTTTTCACTTTCATGCATTTGAGAAGGAAATGGCAACCCACTCCAGCGTTCTTGCCTGGAAAATCCCAGGGACGGGGGAGCCTTGTGGGCTGCCATATATGGGGTCGCACAGAGTCAGACACGACTGAAGCGACTTAGCAGCAGCAGCAGCAAGGCCTAATCCAGGCCAAGAAAATAAAAATCAACCTTCTCTAAAAAATACAGATGAAAATTGGAAGTTTTGGCCACAGT